>JAUPFP010000011.1:1495796-1505796 GCA_036925085.1 Brachycybe producta | reverse complement strand
CCCTGGGCATGCCTTGTACCCCCTTCCACTGTTGCATTGACTTGGCCCACTATGTTGATGGTGGCACCTCCCACTCCTTCAATTACTGGAGCTCTTGGCATTGGCTCGATCTTTAAGTCGTGTTCCTTCGCGACACATGCTGAGAGAATGCTGCTATGGGCCCCAGTGTCTACTAGCATCTGGATTTCTTGTTCATTAATGGAGATCATAATCCGGGAACTGTACAGACTGGCATCTTGGGCCCCCAATTCTTTCACATTGCAGCTAGTGGCCAACTTATGGTATAAGTTTTGCATCATGTCCTGGCAACAGGCACACCCCGTTTGGGAGCCTTACCTCCAGGCATGATGATTGCCACTGATCGCCGCCTTTATTCGTCCGTTTTCGCCGTCATTTTTCGTCCGTTTTCGCCTCATTTTTCGTTCGTTTTTGCCATCATTTTTCGTCCGTTTTCGCCGTCATTTTGTGTTCATTTTCGCCGCCATTTTGTGTTCATATCCGCCACCATTTTGTAGCCATTTTTGCCGTCATTTTGTGTTCATTTTCGACGCCATTTTTCGTCCATTTTTGCCACCAATTTGTGTCCATTTTCGGCACCAGTTTGTGTCCTATTTTGTCGCCATTTTGTGTCCATTTTCGGCACCAGTTTGTGTCCTATTTTGTCGCCATTTTGTGTCCATTTTCGCCGCCATTTTGCGTCCATTTTTTTGCCAGTTTGTGTCCTTTTTTTCGCCGCCATTTTGTGTCCATTTTCGTCGCCATTTTGTTTCCATTTTCGTCGCCATTTTGTTTCCATTTTCGTCGCCATTTTGTTTCCATTTTCGTCGCCATTTTGTTTCCATTTTCGCCGCCAATTTTGCCGCCATTTTATGTCCATATTCGCCGCCATTTTGTGTATATTTTTGCCGCCATTTTGTGTCCATATTCGTTGCCATTTTGTGTTCATTTTCGCCTCCATTTTGTGTCCATTTTTGTTGCCATTTTGCCGCCATTTTCGCCACCAGTTTGTGTCCAATTTTGTCGCCATTTTGTGTCCATTTTCACCACCATTTTGTGTTCATTTTCGCCGCCATTTTGTGTCCATTCTCGGCGCCATTTTGTGTCCATTTCTGTCGCCAGTTTGTAGTCATTTTTGCCATCATTTTGTGTCCATTTTCGCCGCCATTTTGTGTCCATTTTGCCGCCATTTTGTGTCCATTTTTGCCGCCATTTTTCATCCATTTTCGAACATTTTTCACTTATTTTCGGCCATTTTTGCCGCTATTTTGTGTCCATTTTCGTTGCCATTTTGTGTTCATTTTCGCAGCAATTTTGGTTCCATTTTCGCCACCATTTTGCATTTATTTTTGCCGCCATTTTGTGTCTATTCTCGCCGCCATTTTGTGTCTATTTTTGTCGCCAGTTTGTATTCATTTTCGTCGCCATTTTGTGTCCATATTCGCCGCCATTTCATGTCCATATTCGCCGCCATTTTGTGTATATTTTCATCGCCATTTTGTGTCCATTTTCGCCGACATTTTGTGTCCACTTTTGTCGCCAGTTTGTATTCATATTCGCCGTCATTTTGTGTCCATGTTCATCGCCATTTTGTGTCCATTTTCGCCCATTTTTGCCGCCATTTTGTGTCTATTTTCGCCGCCATTTAGCGTCCATTTTTGTCGCGAGTTTGTGTCCTTTTTTGGCTCCATTTTGTGTCCATTTTCGCCGCTATTTTTTGTCCATTTGTGCCGCCATTTTCACATCCATTTTGCACTTAATTTCGGCCAATTTTGTCGCCATTTTGTGTCCATTTCCGCCGCCATTTTGTGTCCAATTTTGTCGCCATTTTGTGTCCATTTTCGCCGCATTTTGTGTTCATTTTTGTTGCCAGTTTGTATTCATTTTTGTCGCCATTTTGTGTCTATTTTTGTCGCCATTTTCGCCGCCATTTCATGTCCATATTCGCCGCCATTTTGTGTCCATTTTCTCCGCCATTTTGTGTCCATTTTCGCCACCAGTTTGTGTCCTATTTTGTCGCCATTTTGTGTCCATTTTTGCAGCCAGTGTGTCCATTTTTGCCGCCAGTTTGTGTCCATTTTTGCCGCCATTTTGTGTCCATTTTCGCCGCCATTTTGTGTCTTTTTTCGCCGCCATTTTGTGTCTTTTTTCGCCGCCATTTTGTGTCTTTTTTCGCCGCCATTTTGTGTCTTTTTTCGCCGCCATTTTGTTTCTATTTTCGCCGCCATTTTGTGTCTATTTTCGTCGCCAGTTTGTATTCATTTTTGTTGCCAATTTGTGTCTAGTTTTGCCGTCATTTTGTGTCTAGTTTTGCCGTCATTTTGTGTCTATTTTTGTCGCCATTTTGTGTCCATTTTCGCCGCCATTTTGTGTCCATTTTCGCCGCCATTTTGTGTCCATTTTCGCCGCCATTTTGTGTCCATGTTCGCCGCCATTTCATGTCCATGTTCGCCACCATTTTGTGCCCATGTTTGCCGCCATTTCATGTCCATATTCGCCGCCATTTTGTGTATATTTTCGTTGCCATTTTTCGTCCATTTTCGCTGCCATTTTGCGTCCATTTTTGTCGCCAGTTTGTGTCCTGTTTTTCGCCGCCATTTTGTGTCAATTTTCGTCGCCATTTTGTTTCCATTTTTGTCGCCATTTTGTTTCCATTTTCGCCGCAAATTTTGCCGCCATTTCATGTCCATATTCGCCGCCATTTTGTGTATATTTTTGCCGCCATTTTGTGTCCATTTTTGTTGCCATTTTGCATCTATTTTTGTCGCCAGTTTGTATTCAGTTTCGTCGCCATTTTGTGTCCTTTTTCGCCACCATTTCATGTCCATATTCGCCGCCATTTCATGTCCATATTCACCGCCATTTTGTGTCCATTTCTGTCGCCAGTTTGTATTCATTTTCGTCGCCATTTTGTGTCCTTTGTCGCCACCATTTTGTGTCCATTTTCGCCGCCATTTCATGTCCATATTCGACGCCATTTTGTGTATTTTTTCGTCGCCGTTTTGTGTTCATTTTCGCCGCCATTTTTTGTCCATTTTCGCCGCCATTTTTTGTCCATTTTCGCTGCCATTTTTCATCCATTTTAGCACATTTTTCACTTATTTTCGGCCATTTTGCCGCCATTTTCGCCACCAGTTTGTGTCCAATTTTGTCGCCATTTTGTGTCCATTTTCACCACCATATTGTGTTCATTTTCGCCGCCATTTTGTGTCCATTCTCGGCGCCATTTTGTGTCCATTTCTGTCGCCAGTTTGTATTCATTTTCGCCATCATTTTGTGTCCATTTCCGCCGCCATTTTGTGTCCATTTTTGCCGCCATTTTTCATCCATTTTCGAACATTTTTCACTTATTTTCGGCCATTTTTGCTGCCATTTTGTGTCCATTTTCGCCACCAGTTTATTTTTAATTTCGCCGCCATTTTGTGTTCATTTTCGCCGACATTTTGTGTCCATTTTCGCCGCCATTTTTTATCCATATTCGCCGCCATTTTGTGTCCATATTCGCCGCCATTTTGTGTCCATTGTTGTCGCCAGTTTGTATTCATTTTCGTCGCCATTTTGTGTCCATATCTGTTGCCATTTTGTATTCATTTTCGCCGCCATTTTGTGTCCATTTTCGCCATTATGTGGCCATTTTGTGTCCATTTTTGCAGCCATTTTTCAACCATTTTCGCCCATGTTTCACTTATTTTCGGCCATTTTTGCTGCCATTTTGTGTCCATTTTCGCCACCAGTTTATGTCCAATTTTGTCGCCATTTTGTGTCCATTTTCGCCGCCATTTTGTGTTCATTTTCGCCGCCATTTTGTGTTTATTTTCGCCAACATTTTGTGTCCATTTTCTTCGCCATTTTGTGTCCATTTTCGCCGCCATTTTGTGTCCATATTCGCCGCCATTTTGTGTCCATTTTTGTTGCCATTTTGTGGCCATTTTCGCCTCCATTTTGTGTCCATTTTCACAGCCATTTTGTGTTCATTATTGCCGACATTTTGTGTCCATTTTCGCTGTAATTTTGTATCCATATTCGCCGCCATTTTGTGTCCATATTCGCCGCCATTTTTTGTCCGTTTTCGCAGCCATATTTTGTCCATTTTCGCCACCACTTTGTGTCCAATTTCATCGCCATTTTGTGTTCATTTTCGCCGCCATTTTGTGTCCACTTTCGCCGCCATTTTGTGTCCATTTCTGCCGCCATTTTGTGTCCATTTTTGCCGTAATTCTGTGTCCATATTCGCCGCCATTTGGTGTTCAATTTTGTCGCAATTTTGTGTTCATTTTTGCCGCAATTTTTTGTCCGTTTTCGCCGCCATTTTGTGTTCATTTTCGCCGCAATTTTTCGTCCATTTTTGCCGCCACTTTGTCCATTTCCGCCGCCATTTTGTGTCCATATCCGCCACCATTTTGTGTCCATATTCGCCACCATTTTGTGTCCATTTTCGCCACCACTTTGAGTTCATTTTCACCGCCATTTTGTGTCCACTTTCGCCGCCATTTTGTGTCCATTTTCTTTGCCATATTATGTCCATTTTTGCCGCCATTTTTTGTCCGTTTTCGCCCATTTTCGCCGCCATTTTGTGTTCATTTTCGCCGCAATTTTTCGTCCATTTGTGTCGATATTTGCCACCAATTTGTGTCCATTTTCGTCACCACTTTGTGTCCATTTTTGCCTCTTTTTGTCTACTTTTGCCGCCTTTTTCGCCGCCATTTTGTGTCCGCGTCCGCCAATATGTGTCTGTTTGTCGCCATTTTGTGTCCATTTTTGTCGCCTGTTTGTATTCATTTTCGTCGCCATTTTGTGTATATTTTCGTCACCATTGTGTGTCTATTTCTGCCGCCAGTTTGTATTCATTTTCGTCACCATTTTGTGTCCATTTTCGTCGCCATTTTGTGTCCTTTTTTGCCGCCATTTTGTGTCCATTTTTGCCGCCATTTCATGTCCATATTTGCCGCCATTTCATGTCCATATTCGCCACCATTTTGTGTATATTTTTTCCGCCATTTTGTGTCCATTTTCGTTGCCATTTTGTGTTCATTTTCGCCGCCATTTTGTGTCCATTTTTTGTCGCCAGTTAGTATCCATTTTCGCCACCATTTTGTGTCCATTTTTGCTGCCATTTTCATGTCCATATTCGAAGCCATTTTGCATACATTTTTGCTGCCATTTTGTGTTTATATTTGCTGCCCTCTTCATCCTTTCATCTTTTCATCCTTTCACCTTTCACATTTTATCCTTCCACCTTTCCATCCTTTCATAATTTTACTTTTCACTTTTCAGCCTTTCATACAATCATCCTTTCATTCTTTCATCCTTTCATCCATTCTTTCATCCTTTCATATGTTCATCCATTCATCCTTTCATCCATTCATCCTTTCATCCTTTCATCCTTTCATCCTTTCATTCTTTCATCCTTTCATCTTTTCATCCTTTCATCCTTTCATCTTTTCATCTATCCTTTCATCCATCCTTTCATTCTTTCATCCTTTCATCCTTTTATCCTATCATCTTATCATCCATCCTTTCATTGTTTCATCCTTTCATTTTTCATCCATCCTTTCATCCTTTCATCTATCCTTTCATCTATCCTTTCATTCTTTCATCCATCCTTTCATCCATCCTTTCATCTTTTTATCCATCCTTTCATCATCCTTTCATCCATCCTTTCATCCATCCTTTCATCCATCTTTTCATCCTTTCATCCTTTCATCATTTCATCCTTCATTTCATCCATCCTTTCATTCTTTCATTCTTTCATTCATCCTTTCATCCATTCTTTCATCCATCCTTTCATACATCCTTTTATCCTTTCATCCATCCTTTCATCCTTTCATCCATCATTTCATTCTTTCATCCTTTCATCTATCCTTTCATTCTTTCATCTTTCATCCTTTCATTCATCCTTTCATCCTTTCATTTATCCTTTCATCCATCCTTTCATTCATCCTTTCATCCATCCTTTCATCCATCCTTTCATTCTTTCATTCATCTTTTCATCCTTTCATCCTTTCATCCATCCTTTCATCCATCCTTTCATTTTTACATCCATCCTTTCATCCTTTCATCCTTTCATTCTTTCATCCATCCTTTCATCCTTTCATCTTTTCATCCTTTCATTTTTTCATCCTTTCATCCTTTCATCTTTTCTTTCTTTCATCCTTTCATTTTTTTATCCTTTCATCCTTTCATTTTTTCATCCTTTCATCTTTCAGCCTTTCATCCTTTTATCCTTTCATCTTTCATCCTTTCATCCTGTCATCTTTCATCCTTACATCCTTTCATCCATCCTTTCAGCCATCCTTTCATCCATCCTTTCATCCATCCTTTCACCTTTCATCCATCATTTCATTCTTTCATCCTTTCATCTATCCTTTCATTCTTTCATCTTTTCATCCTTTCATTCATCCTTTCATCCTTTCATTTATCCTTTCATCCATTCTTTCATCCTTTCATTCATCCTTTCATCCATCCTTTCATCCATCCTTTCATTCTTTCATCCTTTCATCCTTTCATCCTTTCATCCTTTCATCCATCCTTTTATTCTTTCATCCTTTCATCCTTTCATCCTTTCATCCTTTTATCCTTTCATCCTTTCATCCTTTCATCCTTTCATTCTTTCATCCTTTCATCCATTCTTTCATCCTTTCATCCTTTCATCCTTTCATCCATCCTTTCATCTTTTCATCCATCCTTTCATCCTTTCATCCATCTTTTCATGTTTTCATCCTTTCATCATCCTTTCATCCTATCATCTTTTCATCCATCCTTCCATCCTATCATCCTTTCATCCTTCCTTTCATCCTTTCATCTTTTCATCCTTTCATCTTTTCATTCTTTCATCCTTTCATCCTTTCATCCTTTCATCCATCCTTTCATTCTTTCATTCTTTCATCCTTTCATCCTTTCATCCTTTCATCCTTTCATCCTTTCATCCTTTCATCCTTTTATCCTTTTATCCTTTTATCCTTTTATCCTTTTATCCTTTTATCCTTTTATCCTTTTATCCTTTTATCCTTTTATCCTTTTATCCTTTTATCCTTTTATCCTTTTATCCTTTTATCCTTTTATCCTTTTATCCTTTTATCCTTTTATCCTTTTATCCTTTTATCCTTTTATCCTTTTATCCTTTTATCCTTTTATCCTTTTATCCTTTTATCCTTTCATCCTTTTATCCTTTCATCCTTTCATCCTTTCATCTATCCTTTCATTCTTTCATCCTTTCATCTATCCTTTCATTCTTTCATTCTTTCATCCTTTCATCCTTTCATCCTTTCATCCATCCTTTCATTCTTTCATCCTTTCATCCTTTTATCCTTTCATCCTTTCATCCTTTCATCCTTTCATCCTTTCATCCTTTCATCCTTTCATCCTTTCATCCTTTCATCCTTTCATCCTTTCATCCTTTCATCCTTTCATCCTTTCATCCTTTTATCCTTTTATCCTTTTATCCTTTTATCCTTTTATCCTTTCATCCTTTCATCCTTTCATCCTTTCATCCTTTCATCCTTTCATCCTTTCATCCTTTCATCCTTTCATCCTTTCATCCTTTCATCCTTTCATCCTTTCATACTTTCATCCTTTCATCCTTTCATCCTTTCATCCTTTCATCCTTTCATCCTTTCATCCTTTCATCCTTTCATCCTTTCATCCTTTCATCCTTTCATCCTTTCATCCTTTCATCCATCCTTTCATCCTGTCATCCTTTCATCCTTTCATCCATCCTTTCATCTTTTCATCCATCCTTTCATCCTTTCATCCATCCTTTCATCCTTTCATCCATCCATTCATCCTTTCATCCATCCTTTCATCCTTTCATCCATCCTTTCATCCTTTCATCCATCCTTTCATCCTTTCATCCATCCTTTCATCCTTTCATTCATCCTTTCATCCTGTCATCCATCCTTTCATCCTGTCATCCTTTCATCCATCCTTTCATCCTTTCATCCATCCTTTCATTCATCCTTTCATCCATCCTTTCATCCATCCTTTCATCCATCCTTTCATCCATCCTTTCATCCATCCTTTCATCCATCCTTTCATCCATCCTTTCATCCATCCTTTCATCCATCCTTTCATCCATCCTTTCATCCATCCTTTCATCCATCCTTTCATCCATCCTTTCATCCATCCTTTCATCATCCTTTCATCCATCCTTTCATCCATCCTTTCATCCATCCTTTCATCCATCCTTTCATCCATCCTTTCATCCATCCTTTCATCCATCCTTTCATCCATCCTTTCATCCTTTCATCCATCCTTTCATCCTTTCATCCATCCTTTCATCCTTTCATCCATCCTTTCATCCTTTCATCCATCCTTTCATCCTTTCATCCATCCTTTCATCCTTTCATCCATCCTTTCATCCTTTCATCCATCCTTTCATCCTTTCATCCATCCTTTCATCCTTTCATCCATCCTTTCATCCTTTCATCCATCCTTTCATCCTTTCATCCATCCTTTCATCCTTTCATCCATCCTTTCATCCTTTCATCCATCTTTTCATCCTTTCATCCATCTTTTCATCCTTTCATCCATCTTTTCATCCTTTCATCCATCTTTTCATCCTTTCATCCATCTTTCATCCTTTCATCCATCTTTTCATTCTTTCATCCTTTCATCCTTTCATCCTTTCATCCATCTTTTCATTCTTTCATCTTTTCATCCTTTTATCCTTTCATTTCATTTATTCCTTTCATCCATCTTTTCATCCTTTCATCCATCCTTTCATCTTTTCATCCTTTCATCCTTTCATCCTTTCATCCTTTCATCCTTTCATCCTTTCATCCTTTCATCCTTTCATCCTTTCATCCTTTCATCCTTTCATCCTTTCATCCTTTCATCCTTTCATCCTTTCATCCTTTCATCCTTTCATCCTTTCATCCTTTCATCCTTTCATCCTTTCATCCATCCTTTCATCCTTTCATCCATCCTTTCATCCATCCTTTCATCCATCCTTTCATCCATCCTTTCATCCATCCTTTCATCCATCCTTTCATCCATCCTTTCATCCATCCTTTCATCCATCCTTTCATCCATCCTTTCATCCATCCTTTCATCCATCCTTTCATCCTTTCATCCATCCTTTCATCCTTTCATCCATCCTTTCATCCTTTCATCCATCCTTTCATCCTTTCATCCATCCTTTCATCCATCCTTTCATCCTTTCATCCATCCTTTCATCCTTTCATCCATCCTTTCATCCTTTCATCCATCCTTTCATCCTTTCATCCATCCTTTCATCCTTTCATCCATCCTTTCATCCTTTCATCCTTTCATCCTTTCATCCATCCTTTTATCCTTTCATCCATCCTTTCATCCATCCTTTCATCCTTTCATCCATCCTTTCATCCTTTCATCCATCCTTTCATCCTTTCATCCATCCTTTCATCCTTTCATCCATCTTTTCATCCTTTCATCCATCTTTTCATCCTTTCATCCATCTTTTCATCCTTTCATCCATCTTTTCATCCTTTCATCCATCTTTTCATCCTTTCATCCATCTTTTCATCCTTTCATCCATCTTTTCATCCTTTCATCCATCTTTTCATCCTTTCATCCATCTTTTCATCCTTTCATCCTTTCATCCATCTTTTCATCCTTTCATCCTTTCATCCATCTTTTCATTCTTTCATCTTTTCATCCTTTTATCCTTTCATTTCATTTATTCCTTTCATCCATCTTTTCATCCTTTCATCTATCTTTTCATCCTTTCATCCTTTCATCCATCCTTTCAAAATAAAAATGTGAAAAAACGTAAAAAACAAAAAAAACGTAAAAAACGTAAAGAAACGTAAAAAACGTAAAAAACGTAAAAAAACGTAAAAAACAAAAAAAACGTAAAAAACGTAAAGAAACGTAAAAAACGTAAAAAACGTAAAAAAACGTAAAAAACGTAAAAAACGTAAAAAACGTAAAAAACGTAAAAAACGTAAAAAACGTAAAAAACGTAAAAAACGTAAAAAACGTAAAAAACGTAAAAAACGTAAAAAACGTAAAAAACGTAAAAAAC
>JAUPFP010000011.1:1380000-1495696 GCA_036925085.1 Brachycybe producta | reverse complement strand
GATGACAGTGGTATTTACACAGCTGGCTGGTCCACTTTGACCAGCCAAACCACCATAAATATACAAACAGGCCTAATGGCCAAGGGCACAAAAGAAGAAGTCGCACTGGCCAGTGGAGGTCTACCTGACCTCCACCCACAGGTCTTGTCTCATCCTCAGCCTACAACCAACTGCCCAGATCCTGTGGTTGACTAGGCCACAGGAAACCTCCAGGCAACTCCACCTGGAGGGGACAGAGGTCACTTCTGACCTCTCACCCATAGACTTCATGGTGAGAGGTCTGCTGGCACCAAAATGGCGTCCGTCCCAACAGCCTACTGTAGCTGTCAGGCAGACCACCATAGGGAAATTCGTCTGCTCCATCAGAATTAAAATTGGAGCAGACCAGGTTGCCACACTTAGATCATTTTCAACCAAATTCAAAAACTCTTACGATAGGTTTATATTTCAAACTTTGCTAAGATTTGAAAGCTTTGAAGCTTGTAAAAATTACCTCCCCCAAAGCTTAGCTTATTCGTACAAACACGTGGTCTTCCAAGCTTCACTGTATTTTACAACCTTTACACACAGTAAAAAATATATAAAACAATAGAACCCTTCCCTTTCTGGAATAAAAAAGGTGTGACTTGTTCACCCCATTTGTGTATCCATTTCATGATTGGTGCTTTGAGTTGCTAAGCTTTGAAAAGTTGAACAATTTCAAATCTAGCATCATGCTCTGTCTAAGGCAAAAACCTGAAGCTCCGACGTCATTTTTGAAGCTTCGCAGGCTGTTTCACCACTTAGCAAGGGAGTATAAACTAAGCCTTAGGGAAGGTTTATACTCCAAACTTTGCTAAGATATGCATGCTTTGAAGCTCTCAAAAATGAGCTCCCCAAAGCTTAGCTTGTACATAGAAACATGTGGTCTTGCAAGGTTTATGATATTTTCTAACCTTTATACCCTGCTATAAAACAAATACATAAAACAATAGAAACCTTTCTTCTTCTGGAAGAAAGAAAGGTGTGACTTGTTCACCACATTTGCGTATCCATTTTCTGATTGGTGCTTTGAATTGCTAAGCTTTAAAAAGTTGAACAACTTCAATTTTCAAAGCTAGCTTCATGCTCTAGCGAAGGCAAAAACCTGAAGGTCTGACGTCATTTTTGAAGTTTCGCAGGCTGCTCTGCTGCTTAGTAAGGGAGTGTAAACCAACCCTTAAGGTGGTTTTAAAGTGCAAATGCCACTCAAACTCTGATTGTTTACAGGCAATTAAAAAACGGAATAAACAGACGTTTGCTCCGCCCTTTTTATGACGAACGGCAACTTCTAACTTTTTAACGAAACTTTAACTTTTTAATTTTTTTAACAAAAAAATAGCAACATCAATATATACTCAAGTGCTTGAGCTACCTTTCTAATTTCGAAAACACTTTGAAGGTTTTTTTTAATTTTATTTCTGAAAGACAGAATAATCAGAGTTCAAAAATCATCTGTTCATATAAACCATCTTAAGAGCCTATATGTGTGATGCCATTTTGAATATTAGCAGATGACAATTATAGTTCCACTTTTCGCCGTTTAGTGGCACCCCACAGCTAAGCCATTGAAGCCAATGAGAAAAAGAAATTCCTATTTTAAAAAATTCATGGTTCAGGCAAATGTTTTGTTTTCTGCAACAAAAATTGTTATTTTCAAAATTCAAATTGCAATACATGCATAACAATATTGCTCATCTAGTGATAAGTTGGCAAAAATTTATAATTAGTTTTTCTATTTTTAATTTCGCTTTAAAATTTCGTATTTTTAGCCCATGTTAAATTTCTATTTCAAAATACATGGTTCAGGCAAATGTTTTGTTTTCTGCAACAAAAATTGTGATTTTCAAAATTCAAATTGCAATATGTACATAACAATATTGCTCATCTAGTGATAAGTTGGTAAAAATTTATAATTAGTTTTTCTATTTTTAATTTCATTTTAAAATCTCGTATTTTTTAGCTCATGTTAAATCCCATAGGCCACAAAAGCTCCTCCGTTTATAAATTTTATAGGTTCTAAATTACCCACAAACAATAAATTTCATAATACCCTAAAATTTGACCACTAATACTTTATATGGTATGGGGTTTTGGTGAAATTTGATGATTTTTCACAAAAATGAGGTAAACGAAACAAAATTGAAAATTCTAATGTAGCCTACGAAGAAGCCCATCTAAAGATGTGTATACTGGTTAATTTTCACAATTATAGAGTTTGTAGTTTCTGAAAACATTCGTGCACAAAAGAAGGGAGTGAGGGAGGGAGAGAGGAAGTGAGGGAGGGGTAGAGAGAGTCAGCCCTTGGCAAATTATGATATTAGATTGAAAAATTTATTTTCCAGACACTATCAAGGTCATTAAAACTTATTACTTACATGTAACTCAACAAACCTTCCGGTCCATCTGACTAGAGTCTAGATTTGCCAAACCAACATTATAACATTTCATCAAAACTATAATATTGCTAAAAATGGTTTTCACTGTAGTTATGAGCCCAAACTGCCTCCAGTAGTGTGCACAGTCTGCACAATTGCACAACATATTTAATAAATATCAAAACCACAGAAAATCAATTGTAAGGCAAATGAGTACGTGGTAAGACAATGGCACTCTCTTGCAGAGGATTTTATGCATGAAAATAAACTTGTATTATGTGGCTCTTTATTTTCTGACAATGCATTATTACAGCTACACCAAAACACATTGTAATTGTCATTGGGTATATATCTATGGATTTTGACAATGGATTTAGCATGTTGGAATCGGACTTTTGTCTCTCTGCTACAGGCCTTCTTGGCTCCCTGCTGAGTAATTTTTCAAATTCAAATTCAAATACATCTGACACAGAGGCAAGGAGGAACAACCTCCTCACGCCGTGAGCACCGATACGAAGAAGTTCACTCCTCCAAAAAATTCTTAAATGTTACAAAGGTTTCTGTCTCACAACGGAGCACATTAGCGAGTAGATACTGCAACCAATGTGTGCTTACAGCAAAAATACAAAACTTCAATATATAAAATATTATTTTGTTGTATAATTTTTAATAAACATTTCAACGTTCACCGCCAGCTCATACGTTGTTAGTGTGAGCATTTTGCGTCGACTTTATTTTTCTGACCAACTTGTAGATAACGTTTAATACAACTCATCACTTCTCTGCATTGCGCGGTGCCCGCACAGAGAAGCTTCGAGCTACAGAAACAGTTGGATGGCGATGAATTGCGATCGTCCTCCTGCATGGGGGTGAAATCTGTGCAGGATGGTGGCCATCCTGTTCTCCGTCGACACTGATATACATCTCCTCCTGTTGATATTGACCATCAGTAGAATATGTTGTAGCTGCATCAGGATCAGTATGCGCTCTTTTACCTTATGGTGTTTCCGGCCCCTGTAGAGAAGTTATTAGTTTCCAAACATAGAGACAATGCAGTTTCTTGTTGTAACACTTTTTTTCATCTTTGCAAAGAAACATAAAGATAATAATGAATGTTGTATATCAAAGGTGCGTCCTCATGCCCATGATGTGGTACGGAATAATCAACGTAATACAAATTTAGAGCAAGGACAAGGACGAGGAACAAAGAGGAGCATGGTCCTTTATACCTTGGACCTGTGTACACCTACGAGGTGTAACCAGGTCCAAGTGACCATGGTCCTAAGTGTATCACTCCGCGCTAGGGTGTGAGTCAGAGAGGGGAAGGGGACGAGCAAGAGTTGTTTACCCCCCAGGCCAAAGCTTTGGCGGGATCACAAGTTGCCGGGTGTTACATTAGAATTCTTTTATTTTCAAAACTGAGCATGTTCTTTTTGTAGTTGGAATACATTACCTGAAAAAAAAACAATATTGGAATATCCGAAATTTTTATTTTACACATGTGTCATACAGCTGTCTGTCTTTGTGCTTACAATATTTTAACATACCACTTGTAGTACTGTCCACCGATTTCATTTAGTTATCTGTTCGAATGGAAAACCTAGTCCTGCCATGCTATATGCATTATATTAGTACTGGTATGTTTCACGTTCGCTTTTTTTCTTTAATCATTTATTCATCATTATATTCATTTTTATATACAACACAGTTTCAAAGTGATTATTATTTATTTATTGGTCCAGGAATAGATTCACACTTTGCGGTTAAATAATCAAAGCATGTAGGAGATGGACACTGGAATAATACTGGCTCCAGGGTAACAGTACATTCGAAGAATATATGGCAGGTCCCGGAGGCAATAATAAGTTCTCCACAGTACGTACATGGATCTAAATTAGGTTATTATCAATATTTACTAATAGGCCATAACACAAATTAAAGTTCAAGTATTAAAAAACGAAACTTGTGGTGCTAAGCTCAATAGATGTTTTTGGAAAATGTGGACACAAAAACGTCAAGCGAATTTTTTTTTTTTTAAAATTCAACTTGTTTTTAAAACCATAATGTAGAAGATTATGCTAAAAGAATTTTCATGGGAATATCTTAAAAAAATAAACAAACAAAAGTTCTTGATTATAAAGCCATAAAATACTGAGTATCCAATAGGGGTCAAAATAAACCTTCAATTCTGAAGTAAATATGGCTCAAAACTTGAGCAATCAATTTTTAAAAAAGACTACACAAGATAGTCATATTCACAACACCAATAGGAGAAAGGCAACCTATACCGGTTTCACCAATAGAAAGTGGCTCGTCAGTAGGCTTTAACTCCATTCGTGCTAAATTGGAAGGCCACAATTTAAAAAATAAACATTATACAGTAGTTTGAAAATAACCCATTTTCAGTTTTTTTCATTAAGATTTCATAAAAAAAAAACTATTTTACCCTTTTTCCAAATGCGAGAAAAAGTTAATTTGTAAGGATATCATTATGAAATTTTTTTTGGATTATCAATAACTATTCTTGTTTAGAGGGCCGTAGCATCTGAGAGGGCAAGTGGATAACTGCCCAACCCCCAGTACTGCCACTTAAAGGGGCGTAAGACTTGCGTCAAAGAGATTTTTTTTTAATTTTTTTAAACATTCATAACATTAATTCTGAAAATTAGGCAAATGTTTTTTTTTTAATTTGACACACTTTGTAGCTATTGATATCACTGTAACTTTCGCCCAAGTGTTAGTTATTTCTATTGAAACTAGTAGGGTAACCCGTCATAAATGACGGGAGCAAAATTCACAGGCAAATATGCCCTGCATTAGAATTTCTTTTTCTCCGCCCTTTTATGACGTCAGACCAAGTAACAAACCCAATTAGAAATTGATGACGTTCATAAAAGGGCCGAGCAAAAGAGATTCTAATGCTGGGCACAATTGCCTGTGATAAACTGTAGTTTAATTTTGCTACTATTATCTTCTCCCCTTTTTATAATTCAAATAAAATATGAGTTTTTCATTTTCTCTGGTGTGTGCATGCGCGTCGTTTGTTCCTTTTTTACTCCTTTCGTTTCAATTTCAGTTTCCCCCTCCCATTTTTCCCCTCCACGTTTCTCTCTCTCTCCCCCTGTACACTTTCCCCCTCTCCAATTTAATATCATGGGGTTCTTGGATGGGGAGTGTGCAACATATAGTTGACCTTGAGAAAAAAAGTGGTTATTTATTTATTTAAATTTCTATAAATTCCGACGTGCTTCAAGGTTTTTGTCCTTGTTTGTACAGCATTAGATCACAGACACACACACACACACAGATGGGGCTTAATATTATATATATATTAAATAAGGTCCGTGTGTGTGTTTGTGGGTGGGTGGGTGTGTGTGGTTAACGCTGTACAATTTATATAAATTTAAATGAATAAATGAACCGCTTTTTTTCTCAAGGTCAACTATATGTTGCACACTCCCCATCCAAGAACGCCATGATATTAAATTGGAGAGGGGAAAAGGATGGAAAGTATAGAAGGCGGGGGGGGGGGGGGAGAGAGAGAAACGTGGAGGTGGAAAAAGTGGGAGGGGGTGACTGAAATTGAAATGAAAGGAGTAAAAAAGGAACAAACAATGCACAAGGGCGGAGGAAAAAAAATTCTAATGCTGGGCACAATTGCCTGTGAATTTTGCTCCCGTCATTTATGACGGGTTACCCCACTAGTTATATATATTTATATTAAGCCAGGTCTGTGTATGTATGTGTGTGTGTGGAGTAACACTGTACAAAACCCTTGAAGCACGTCGGAATTTATATAAATTTAAATAAATGAAGAAATGAACAGCTTTTTTTTCTCAAGGTTAATGATATGTTGCACCCTTCCCATCCAAGAACCCCATGATATTAAATTGGAGAGGGGAAAAGGTTGGAAAGTGTAGAGGGGGAGAGAGCGAGAGAGAGAAACGTGGAGGGTTGAAATAAAGTGGGAGGGGTGACTGAAATTGAAATGAAAAGAGTAAAAAAAGGAACAAACGACGCGCATGAGCACACCAGAGAAAATGAAAAGCTCATTTTCTCTTTCAAATAAAAAAGGGGAGGGGATAATAGTAGCAAAATTAAACTAGAATTTATCACAGGCAATTGTGCCCAGCATTAGAATTTCTTTTACTCCGACCTTGTATGAACGTCATCAATTTCTAATTGGTTTGTTACTTGGCCTGACGTCATAAACGGGCGGAGGAAAAGAAATTCTAAGGCAGGACACAATTGCCTGTGAATTTGGCTCCCGTCATTTATGACGGGTTACCCCACTAGTTTAGCTAATGGTTTAATCAACGCAGCCTAACTTGATTTATTTAATAGAATTATGGCTATGCAAAAAGTATATTTAACATATTGTCAAAATAAGCTAAATTAGCGTGATACATGTTTGATTCTGAAATATTAATACATGTATAATTGCATACATTTATCTGTTTTACAGTAGGCTAGTATACATGCTAAAATTTAGATAAAATTATCCGTTCATAAATTCCAGATACAATTGTTTTCTAATTCTTAGTATTGTCATTTAATATTTTGCCATCTGACCAATAATTAAATATTTCTTGTAGTATTACTTACATGCTGGTTTTACATCATCATTACTGGTACCTACACCATTGCCGTTTCCGTTTGATACTTGTGATTGCCTTTTGCAAACTGCCGATCCCATTCCGTTCGTAACTAAGCCTGTGAAAATATTTAATGAAATTAGAAACTGCAATCCCGGAATTTCAAATCCCTGTCTCCAAGCGGCGGATCACAACACAGACGCCGGAATCGCGCACTTCGGGCGTCAGCATTGCAGGGGCCTAATAAAACCAAAAAGAAAACCGCATTTTTTATTTTTAATATTTTGTTAACTTAAAATTTTCAGAGGGGGGGCCTCAAAATCAGAATGCCCTTGGGGCCACCACCGTGCCACTTTGTATTCCGAACATATTTTTAATACCAAAATCCTAGAATTTATTTCATAGTGCTCAATCATGGCACACCTCCAAAACAATTTAAAAGTTTCTAAATATATCTAAATTAAGGTTCTAAAAAATCTAAAGCATTGAGTGTGTGTCATATACACAATGTAAAGTGAAATTTGATGTTACCGAAATTTAGTATGAGATTACGGGCAGCTAGAATTGACCATACACTCATTGACGTAACGTTAATATACTGAAACCGAATTAACATTATGTCAGCTATTAGTATATGGCCAGAGATGAGTGTATATGGGACCACTTTCTAAGTTATTTCCAAATGTAGTTTGTAAATGTTTAATGACCGTACATGGTATAAATCCCAACAGCTACATTTTCTTGAAACTGATCTTATTATATTCTTTGGAAGAAAAAGAAAATGCAAATAGCAAACACTTCTTGAGAATTGTGAAACTTAAACTAAGTGCCACTCTAACCTCAACAATATAGCAGGCCCTTGTAGTCAGAGCAGTTTTCAGGGTTAATTTTACTCGATCAGGACGAAAATTATGCACAAAAAATAGCATGTTATTTTGCCCTACTGTACTTAATCAAGTTTTGTTTTCCGTCTTCCATAAAGATAGTGCTTACTATTTCTATGACATACATGCAGCCCGAAAATTAAAGTGTCAGCACCTAGAACAAGCTTAAATGAAAGTCATGCCTACATTCCTATATATTACGTTTAATGGGGCTAAATGGGGCTCTGTAGCATTTTCTTCGTTCTATTCACGATTCTATATAAACCTTTATAAACAATAAATGTCCAAAAAAATGGCTTTTTAAACATTTAATTTGTAAATCTAGTGCTAGATAGTGTCATCATCTGCCCCAAAAAGCCAAAAAGGTGTCTGCTATAGTGCTGATTAGATTCTAGACTGTCTTCTTAAACATGTACGAAGTCCTTGCAGCGATAAGTTTCTAATGAGAAACATTTTTTTCCACTGCTTCATCCAGTAACATTGTCTCGAGATATATAAAAGTTAATAAAACTAAATATGTCTTTGATGACTCTATTTTTGTATTGCTGAAACAAAAAGTATCCACTAAGAATTCAAATGAGACGTGTGGAAGTTTAAAATTTGATGAAATGGCAACGAAGTCAGAAATTCAATTTAATAAAATCAGCAAAATGTTTAAAGGATTTGTAGATCCAATTGCAATTTAGCAGATCATGCTCTTGTATTTTTGTTTGTCTCATTCGCAGATTCATAGATCCCAGGTGTTGGTAATACACCTGAAAATATTTTAACATGCCTTATTTTACAGGCTGTTCTTTTTCTGGAAAAAAATATCAGGCAAATGTCGACGCTGTAATTTGTGATGGTTCAACTCTCAACAGAGGAATGTACACAGACTTTTGAACATCTGGTTCAATAGGCTGTTTACGAAACAGTATTCCATCACCTGCTGACTCTACCAAAACTTTGTAATTATATTTTTTTAAAAAAAATGAAATGGATGTGAAAATAAACTTACATATGAACAGCCATCCTACTACAAGTGCAATGAATAAAACTTTTTGCATGTCAAACGGAAAATTTTTGTTAAATAATTATGCTTTAATAGAAAATGTAAGTGCAGTACTAAATTTATTTATTGTATTTAAAATGCAGCTTTACTTATATACCATCATTTCTTTTACATTTGTAAATTATTACAGATGTTTCATGCTGTGTGACTCAATATTTTGCTAGCAACTATACAAATTTTAAACAATTACTGCACAGGTGTATATGCACAATAGATGTATCTGTCAAATGTGACTTTCAGATTTACAGCCTGTAAGAAATGGGGCCTCATTTCAGTTTATAAACAAAAGTCTGTCTAATTCTTCTATCCAATTAATGTGAATTAATGATGAAAACAATGGATATTTTTGAGAATCAACTATAAAAAGTAAAACAAGACTTGGTTTACAACTTTTTAAAAAAATAAATGTCTTATTGTAGCTAATGACCACATGTTGGAAAATATTAAAACGCAAAATTGGATTACATTATTAAACATTAACAATATAACATATATAACATATGTAACATATATAACATATATAACATATATAACATATATAACATATATAACATATATAACATATATAACATATATAACATATATAACATATATAACATATATAACATATATAACATATATAACATATATAACATATATAACATATATAACATATATAACATATATAACATATATAACATATATAACATATATAACATATATAACATATATAACATATATAACATATATAACATATATAACATATATAACATATATAACATATATAACATATACTGTATAACACAGTGTGAAGCAAAATGGGCAGTAATTTTGTTACCACAATTAAGATTGTTTTAAGTGTAAGGATAGAATCACACATGCTGAGTAAAATCCCACTGAATTTTACTTTGTAAGGCATTTAGCAGAAGTGCCATATATCTTTCATTGCAAAGGATTATACACATATTACTGTATTATGTTTAAAAATAACTGTGCTTGAAATAAACCATTGTAAACGAAACCTAAACGCGGACAACTCAAATATTGCACCATAATAATGTCAGTTTTATATATGTATGTTACTGTCAATGCCTAGGCAATGTGCAAGATGGCAACTCCCAAAAAGTAGTAAAAGTTTATTCAGTAAGCAATAACTTTAATCAGTTTTGCTTGATATAAAATTGATTTTGAAAACTGCAATGAATTTGATATATATTAAGCTTTGTCTGTCTGTCTGCGTATAATGCTGTACAGACAAGGGCAAAAACGTTTAAGCATGTCCGAATTTTTCTAAATTTAAATGAACCGGTTTTTTCTCATGGTCAACTTTATGTTGCACGCTCTCCCGATCCATGAACCCAAACAATATTAAGGTGCTTATAAAAAAAAATGCAAGTGGTCAAGGAAAATTACTTCATGACAACATGACATTCACACAAAATTAAACTAGATGCACCCGTCATTTATGATGGGTTACCCCAATAGTACTATAATGTTACTGCAAGGTTAAGACTTAATATTATTTCTCAATTAACAATAAATAAAAATTTTTCTGGTTTCCATTTTAATTTTCATATTAAATCTTCATGAAGTCTTTAAAATAAAATCTGTCGTAATAAAGAAGCATAAAATGCCTCCTGGCCTTTGCTGTTATAATATTTAAATGTGACGTCGCTGGCCCTTTGGCACCACCGTTTCGACTCTGTTGAAACGGCGGTGGGGCCACTGCTGACTGTTGGCAGCGGGCCAGCCATTGGTTCTTTTGATTTAGTCACTCGCGACATAAGATATGTTACGATTGGCTAGGTCACTCTTTGAAGCCCACAAAAAAAACTTCTCACTCTCGGGAATCTTCGGTATGGAGCTTGCCGACGTCGATGAAACTACTATTCCTTTGACCAGTGGCGTAGGGAGGGGGGTTTAGGGGTTAGAACCCCCCTCAGCAATTACTGACATACAGACAATATTGTGATCTCAGTGATCTTTAGATAGGGGTGCAAGTGTAAGAATCAGTAACCAATTATTTACATGTTTTATAATGTTACCAAATTGCTGCTGAGAAAAGTGAACAGGCAATTGAAATCGGGACGAACAGAAGTTGGCTCCGCCCTATTTATGACGTCCGGCAACTTCTAATTGGTGTGTTGTGTGGTTCGACGTTGAAAAGGCCGGAGCATGTGACGTCAGACTACATAACCAACCAATTAGAAGTTGCGTTCATCATAAAAAGGGCGGAGCCAACTTCAGTTCACCTTGTTTTCTAATTGCCTGTGAAAGGGGAGGGGTTAAAAATTTAAAACCCCCCATAACCCAAAGCTGCCTACGCCACTGCCTTTGACTTTAGTTCCTGGAGGTTCCAAGCAGAGGGACTCAGACTATGTCCAAGTGCCTCTTTTGGACCCTTGATTTAATGGGATCTGAAACCGCAAAATGACCACAACACTTACACAAGTTTACTTGAATAAAAATACTCTTTACTCATTCACTTTACATTCTTGTAAAACACTCTTTTACATTAAAATTAACACTGAATTTAGTCAGGACTGTAACTCTCTAGTTCTCTCACTGACTATCTCGTTCGATCACTATTTCAGAACTGTCCCACACATGTCTCATGGCACACTTGTCCGGTCTCCTGGGAGGAGCAACTGTCAACTCAGGGCTCAAAGATTGACCAACTGGGCCAATCACTGCCCTAGGCTGGGGATATTACCTTAAAAGGAAAGGTATTTTTGGGACTCTATTCCCAATTCTCATGGTCCGACTAGGTTCCATGAATTCACTCAGAATTCGGGCCACCGAAGTCTGAACATCTGTGCACCACGGGGTGCCATACTGTCAGAAAGGAATTTCGACAGGGTGTTTCACAACTCTGTGAACACAGGGTGTCACATAAAGCAATTTTCAAAAACGATTTTCATTGATCATATATACTGTATATGTATATATAGATAATAGATGGTTAGGCAAATAAAAGAATAAATGAAGTATGTTGCCATCCCATTAACCCACTTCCATACACCATACAGTACATAAGTAGCTATGGGAGAAAAACAATTCTATTTCTCGTTCACATAATCCTATATATTTAGGCCTACCTGTCATTTCTTACATATTATGACATTTTGCAGATCAATTGACGTATCCGTCGTTCATTTTAAACCAGCTGAGTAATAAAATGTTGATAAAATATTTCGATTTTTATTAGGTTATGTATAAAAACATCTCCCAGAATAATAATAAAAAAAAATTTTAATTCCAGAAAAAGTGATTGGTGCAAAAGACAAAACAATTTTTTATATATGGTACAATCATTTACCTTTAGGGTGAAGCTTAGAATTATCAGGAAAATGAAACACGCTTGTAAACGATGTATGGTTATAAGTTGCTATATATGAACAGTATGATAAGCACTTTACAGGATTATTGTCACTGTATCACAAGAGATAATTATGACATCACTTTCAGTAAATAATTTCAAGGTTACTTTATACATAAGGTAAGTCCATAGTATTTTCAAAAGTAAAAACAGATCACGAGCATGTCGTCGTCATCCAACTAAAAAGAAATCGATTCGCTCAAGAAATAATTTAGTAGAAGTTTCTAGGACAAATTTTGACTTTAAAAAGGTATATGAAAAGATAATTTTCAAACTCTGATTATTCTGTTTTTCACAGCAAAATTAAGAGAAACTAGAAAGTTTTTTTTAGAAACTAGAAACTTTTTTTAGAAACTAGAAACTTTTTTTTAGAAACTAGAAACTTTTTTTTAGAAACTAGAAACTTTTTTTTAGAAACTAGAAACTTTTTTTTAGAAACTAGAAACTTTTTTTTAGAAACTAGAAACTTTTTTTACAAACTAGAAACTTTTTTTTAGAAACTAGAACGGCCGCCCAATCACTTAAGGGTTTTTTCATGTTTATATCTTTCAAAAGAAAGTTTATTGACAAACATTTAAAAAAAATTAAGTCTATTAAACCTGAAAAGTCGTCTCCTGAAAGTCTGGTCATTTTTAAAGTGACAAAAAATAAAGTTTAATTTTTAAAGATATCAAAGATGAAAACGTTTTAATTGATTTTCCCACCCTTCTAATTTATATAAAAAAAAACATTTAAAGAGACCATTACCTCCAGAAATATACATGTATTTTCAAAATATTGTCAAGACTTACCCCCGAAAAATTGCCATAAGATGATAAGTCATTAAAACCATAAACTAACTTGAAAATGAAGTGACTTTTCCTGAGTCACCAAACGACGTCATTTTAAATTTCCAAAAACCAACGGTTGTCTCCTCACATTTCCAAAATTCCTTAAGAGCCTAGATACACGTCCATCTTGAGTTATTATATGGTGTTACTAAAACTGCAAGAAATCGCCTCACAATCGCTCAATTAAAATACAGTGAAGTTCAAAATGCAATAAAAAGTATTGTTCTTTACGCGCTCGATTTATTTAATTTTTGAAAAGGTCCTTCTATTTTTAAACAAGGTTCAAAATCGTTCGTTTTTTAACCCCATGTTAAATCCCATTGGATCAAAAATCGTCCCAGAAACATTTGAAAAACTCTTGTTAAAACGATTTAGAAAAATATCAAAATAATTAGCACATAATGTACTTTCATGTATTGGCTTCACGATGTTTCCTTTTTATAAATTTTAAAAAGATCCTTCTATTTTTTAATAACGTTTAAAATCGTACATTTTTTAACTCAATGTTAAGTCCCATAAGAGCAAAACACCGTCCCACAAACGTTAGAAGAACTTTCATTAAAATGATTTAGAACAACCAACAAAAATTAGCACGTACTTACACTTGTTTATTGCAATTTTTAAACAAGGTTCAAAATCGATCGTTTTTTTAACCATAAGAACAAAAAACCGTTACCCAAACATTTGAAGAACTCCTATTAAAAACGACTTGGAACAATTACAAAATAACTAGGGTGGCGCTGATCAAGCGCCAAATTGAATAAGCGCCAAATGGAACAAACGCAAAACTGAATAAAAGCCAAATGGAACAAACGCCAAACTGAATAAGCGCCAAATGGAACAAACGCCAAACTGAACAAGCGCCAAACTGAATAACCGCCAAAATGTGATAAACACATGGTTAGGTTAGGATTGGTTATGTTAGGTTAGGTTAGGATTGGTTTGGTTAGGTTAGGTTAGGTTAGGTTAGGTTAGGTTAGGATTGGTTAGATTAGATTAGGTTAGCTGTAAATCTGCACATTCTGACGTCTATAAAAGCTCACAATATTTGGACCATCACAATTTACAAAAAACCTGAATAACCGCCAAACTGAATAAATGCCAAATGGAACAAACGCCAAACTGAATAAGCGCCAAATGGAACAAACGCCAAACTGAATAAGCGCCAAATGGAAGAAACGCCAAACTGAATAAAAGCCAAAAATTTGGCGGTTATTCAGTTTGGCGTTTGTTCAATTTGGCGCTTATTCAGTCGCCCCATAACTAGCACGTGCATTAATCTATTGGCTTCAGGATGTTTTCTTTTTATAAGCTTAGCACGTGAACTTATTTTTCTATTAATTATTATGTGACTTGAAACCTGGAGAAAAAACGTTAAAAAACCGTTTTTCAATCAAAAACGATCGCACCACCTACATTCGGAGAACTTTTGAACTAAACGCTGTTTCTAGGCTCTTAATGAAATATAGACATTCTCTATTCATATTCAACTCAATACAACCTTCCATGTGGAATAATTCAAATATTAAATCCATAGTACTTTGAAATGAAAATAATGTGAACTGGTGACAATACGATCAGAATTCAAGTAGAGGAGTAGACTTCGAGGGGTTTTGTTGCAATATCTGTTGTTTGGTGGCGTGAAGTCAACTGATTTTTGTTTTTTTTAAAATTATATTAAAGACTTATTTTAATTTTAAAAGTCGTTTTGGTAATCATTGAATAATTTTCGACAATATTTTAACAAGAAATTTCTGAAGGTACAGTAATATTCTCTTTTAAATTTCTTTTCATTTTGCACCTGAAAAATAGAATAATCAGGTTCATTTACATTTTAAAACCAACCTCAGTAATTTTACCATATACGCCTGTAACACCCTGTAAATCGTGATCCCGCCAAAACCATAGCCTGGGGGGTAAACAACTCTCAACCGTCCCTCCCTCCTCTCTGACTCACCTTTCTGACTCATGCCCAAGTGGCGGATTGATACATAAAGGACCATGGTCACTTGGACCTGGTTACACCTCGCAGGTGTACACAGGTCCAAGGTATAAAAGGACCATGTTCCTCTTTGTTCCTCAGTTCTTTCCTTTGCCTGTTTTTGCGATACATTCCAAATCAATGGGCCTGAGGATTTCCAGTTAGTATTTTACTATTCACCCTTGTATCTGTACTTCTTACAAGGAATGAATAAAAGTGTTGTAATAAGAAGTAGCGTTGTCTCTATGTTTATGTAAATAACTTCTCTTCAGAGGCCGGAGGTTTCATAGGGCAGGAGCTATACGATTCTCAGCAGCTACAACATCTTCTCTGGTCGGAATACCGATGGAGAAGATGTATATCAGCATCAACCGGAAGAGAGAGAGATGGCCGCCACTCTCCTGCATCGATTACACCCCCCATGCAGAAGAGTGACTACAATCTATCTCCATCCAGCTCTCTCTACAGCTCGGATCTTCTCTGTGCAGGTGTCATACTGCTCAGAGAAGAAACGAAAAGTAGAAAATGTCATCTAAAGGTTGGTAATAAAATATTGGTTGATGTCAAAAGCTCACATTTGGTGGAGGTGCGGGGTATAGCTCCATCTGCCTTCTCCGACCTGTAAACAGAAGCCGTCCTTTGTCCTAAGTCTCGTGATTGTGCCTCACGAGGCTTCGTCCGTCCTTTCTATGTTGGAGCCACGTATGGAGACCCTCGATAGCGTCAAAGTCAACCGCGTGGCGCCTGTCTGTAAAACCGCGTATGGAGACCCTCGATCACGTCAAAGTCAACCGCGCGGCGTCCTTTGTGTTGGAACCACGTGTGGAGACCCTCGATAGCGTCAAAGTCGACCACGTGGCGCCTTTGTAAAACCGCGTATGGAGGCCCTCGATCACGTCAAAGCCAACCGCGCGGCGTCCTTTGTGTTGGAACCACGTATGGAGGCCCTCGATAGCGTCAAAGCCAACCGCGTGGCGCCTTTTTATGTTGGGATCATGTATGGAGGCCCTCGATCACGTCAAAGCCAACCGCATGGTACCGTTTTTGTGGAATCGCGAAAGAGACTTGTGGCTACACACACCACGTGTCGACCGCGCGATTCTGTGTCCTGTCCTTAGAGACACGTGGGAACGAACTTTTGTCTGCTGACTGCTTAGCACTCGGAAAGTGGACAACCGTTTGAACACACGTGTTTCCGTCCGTGTTTTTGTATTTTATGTTTCCATTACAATCACCCACTGTCACCTTCACTCTTCTTTAATTTTCAAAGTGAAACCCACACCACGTGGGCAACACTTTAAACAAATTCTTCTTACTCTCCGAGAGGAGTTTGCAGTCTCATTATGAGATGAGCAAACAAATCTCATCTACTAATCTATCCACCTATTAATAGGCTTTTAAAGGACGTGTGTGTCTTTTAAAATGTCCTATTATCTTCACTCTTCATCTTTAATTTTCAAGCAAGATTCTTCCTAACTCTATTTCATTGTTAGGGGGCTTACAAGCTTAAAACACACTTTTTCTAGCCACGTGGGACTTTCTTGTCCCCCCTTTTCTTTGTTCTTTGTTTTTACACTTGTGTTTCCCTTGGGACCCTCTATGTCCCAAGTCATGTTCTTCAATTTCTTCATCATCATCACCTCAATGCATCATCACATGAACTTTCTCCATTGGACAGCACTGAAGCCCGGCCGCCATCTTGGATCGACCGGACACTCTTCAAAAAGCGCCAACGGAGCGGTTTTTCGCTCCATGTGACTCATTGTTGTACCTTCTCTCATCTTTTTGTGTTCTCTTCTCTTCTCTTCTCTTCCAGAGGGTTGCACTCACGCGCCCCCTGGCGGAGTTCCTCTTGTTAGAGAAAACTTCTCTTTTTCTTTGAATTTTCTCTCTTTTTGTGTCTCTCTCCTGGCCACCATAAAAACGTGCCCCGGAGGAACTTTTCAATCATCAATTTTTGGACATTGCAATAAACTGAACCGGAAGTGGCCACCACAGCGCCACCTACGGACTTCTTCATCCTACTCAACATAGTCCCTCACTGGGCACTGACTCTGTCTTTTTCATCCAGAGCCATCCAGCAGTGAGGACTCAAAATTTCTTCAGCCTGAACATTTCTTCTGGTTCACCAAGCATTTAGCTTGTTGAACACACTTCAATTTCTACACTGTTTTACTGTTTTAATAAAACTAAATTAAAACTTTTGATGTGCGGGCACCGCACCTAAGTTTTAAACTTTCAAAGTAAAACAGCTTTCTTTTCTTGCTTCTTTGGAGAGTTCAGCCATCTTGAACTTCTCCTTTGTTTGTGCATTTAAAAAAGTTCAGCCATCTTGAACTTTTTGTTCTTTGTGTGTTCTTTACACACACACTCTTGATTCTTGTTTCCAAGTAAAACTAAAAGTGCGGGCACCGCGCTCTAGCTTTACTCTTCGTATTGCTTTCCTCTTCTTCAGGTAATTGCAATACACTTTCATTTCTAATTCACTTTCCGCAGTGCAATCTTGATTGGGTGGTGTACCACGCTCGAGGTTGTATTGTACATCTGCTGTTTCTTTATTGAGGTTTTTGGAATTCTCGTAATCTCCACGTGGTCGCCAAATACCACGTGTCGAGAGAGATCCTTCCAAAATCTGACGCTCAATAAAGAACTCACGACGCTACACCAGTTGGGAACCAAAACTCGTCACACGCCCAACTGAGAACACGATCAACACGATACAACCATCACCACACTAACGGAGTGAACGGCCACTTCGTTATACACGTCACAAGCTTAGGTAATCTATCGTTACTCAGTGTATAAGAGTACGATAGTGTCGGTTGCCGACAAGCACTAAATTACCAACGCACAGTGACATCACCGACCTACAACTTCACGAACTGAACGAGTCCCATCATACTGGAACCCGAAAGTATAGCTCAGAGTGTACTCGAGAACCCTCGGAGCTGCACACAACGACTTGGACTTCGCCGGACTCGTTCATCACCGCATATCCACATTACACAAGCCACTTCATTAATCATGGCTACCTCACACGACAATACGGGGTCCCTGTCTGATCACCAGGGGTCACACGAAGATCTGTTGGAAGTACCCGTGACTACTGATGTGACACCACCGCCGCGGCCGACTGGGGCCGAGTTTGACCACCTGTCACAACAAGTGGCTGCACTCTCGACTCGTATGTCTCAGTTCATAGACGACCGATTCACACCGAATCGACCGACTACACCACGGCGGACAACACGCACACACCGACTTCGCAACGATGACTCGGACGCCTCTTCAGTTCCCTATGTTGGCTACAGAGAGCGTCACGATCGTTACGAAAGACATTACACACCGCACACACGTCATCTACCGTGTAACCCTGACTGGCAACAACAAGGGCAGTCAGATGATCCGCGTCACAGAGATGAGCGTGCGGAAATACCGATTACGACACGTGCTGATTCTCCTCACTCGCTTGTCCGGGTTGCACGTAGCGGTCGCCGCTCGACACCCCCGGAACAACAGCCTAACCAAGGAGCGACACAAGGCACTTCAGTTTACGCGCCACGTTTTCCACCGCAAGGGGTAGGTCTGATGCCGGCTGGAATGCCAAACGTCCAGGATGGCATCTATCGACCAACCCCCAGAGAACCCTCCGTGGAAGAGTTCAATAAGAAATACAGCGGTCGTCACCCTGCCGACTCAATCCAAAAATTCAACGGATTGACAGGTTTCCGTCCCTTCCTGGAAGAATTCGAGGAAGTGGCACACCTGTACGGTTGGAAAGACCACCACAAGGAGGAATACATCACGGGGTGTTTCACTGGGGCCGCCCGTACGTGGCTGAGTAAACTGAGGTATGAGCTTCAGGACATTCCTTGGCCAGCACTGAGAGTACAGATGGTAGATACGTTCGGGAAGCCGAACGAACTGGCCATCTTGGAGAAAAAGTATACAGAGATGCTCCAGAAGGAAGGTGAGAGTACACAAGCTTTCATCTGGGAGTTTATGATACTCGGCGACCGAGTTTACCCACAACTTGATGATCAGCTGCGTATAAGTCAGTTGCGCCGCGCTCTACATCCCACCATACAGAACGCCGCGCACCACGCATCTACGACGTCGTTCAAGGACTTCGCAAACGCCGTCCTCAATATGGAGGTGGTCCTGCTGTCCTTGGATAAATGGCCGACGGAACCAAAACCCGCAGCTGATTCACAGTCGGGTAAAGGAGCATCGAAGACCGACCAGGAGCCGGCGGCAGCCGCCAGCCCTAAAGACAAACCACACCGGTCTAGGCATGATAAAAAGCCTAGTCAGACTGCTGCCACCAATTCAAACCGACACTCTGCAACGGACCCCCAACCAGAGACCACTCGCACGTTCGACAAGAGCAAGTCGACGTGTTATAATTGTGGCAAACTGGGGCATTTCGTCCGTGAGTGTCGGCAACCAAAGAAGAAGGTTGCAATCAAGCAGTTTGGGGAGCCGGTTACCGACTACGACATCAAAGGAGAGGTGCCTGAAACGGATATCATCACCGAAGACGGCGTTGAGTTTGCTCTAATAAGAGTGGCGGGACAAATCCGCCGGATTCCTCTTCCAGCAGCAGACTCAGCCGCCGGAGCGCCTACTCCTGATAAACCCGACAACGACAGCTCTGACGACTCTGAGGATATACCAGTCAAGGTGCTCGACCGGGCTCCTGCACATAAATGGACCCCGGACGAGCTAATCGTTTGGCAGGACACGCTCGACGTCCTTAAACAATCCGTCAAGGAGATTGGGTGCCGTGAAAATAAAACAATAGCCATCATGGCTCCCGGAACCCAATCGCCGACGAAGGGCCACTCCTGCTGCCGAAGACTAATGACAACGGTGTATGAGCAGCTGGTAAGCAGCTGTTCACCTCAAGAAGTCGGAGACTACGATGCCAGCGACAAGAACCCACGCATCGCCGTCACGATCAACGGGAAGAGTATACGAATGCTCGCGGACACCGGAGCTACGGGCAGCGTTATCACCATTGAACTCGCGCAGGAACACAAGTTCGAAATCGAGCCTGTGTTAATCCCACCCAACATTCAGGGTGTGGGAGGCCAAAGGATCACCGTGGTGGGACGACTCGCCGCGACGGTCCAGCTGGGCCCCCACGCTGTGCGAGGGCACTTACTAGTGATTACCGGCCGGCACGAAGCCATCTTAGGCCGAGATCTAGGCCGGGCTCTGCACTTAGCTGTGTCCATGACAACAAATAAAGTATACGTGGAGGACGATCTCTTCGAGTCCAAACTCCGACAAAAATGCATCGAAGCACACATCGGATGGGCTCTGGGAGAAACTTCCGTAGAGGGCCCTGGCAAATCTGCCAGCACCTCTAAGGAAAACCTCGAAACTCCACCCCGTGAGTGACGACGAAAGCAACGGCCACCCACGCTGTCAAGAAACCAAACGCGACGGAAATAAAACAATAATTCACCAGTGTTTATTTCATGACTATGGAAATAAACACCAGCAACCATCAAATATCAACAATAGAAGAGCGGGAGGAATTTGAGAATTGTTGTATTAAGAAACAACTGAGGACAGTTGTCAAGAGGTGGGGGAGGGGATAAAAGGAACCCCCCAACGAATAAACAACCCCACAGCATCAACAACCCCTCTAAACACTCTCAAATAACTCCCAAAACTCTACAAAATTCACACAACTTTAATTTTTGAAACACTTTTAAACTTTTCAAAATGGCCGCCAATATTTACATATTGGCAACCATTTCAAACATGCAATAAACTACACCGGAACCACGTGGCCTTCACACACAACTGTCAACCACGTGGTACACCTGGGAAAAACGCCGAAGGCCAGTCAAGGACGTTCAGAAGAAAAATCAAGAGCCATAAAAGGGTCAGCAAAAGGAAAACACCGTGCTCCCCTTTATTATGGACGGACGTCATTGACCATGATGTTGACAGTAGAGGGATAGAAAACTTCAAAGAGACAATTGCTCTGGGGGCCAGACCAATGCACTGGGACTTCAAAGAAAAAAAAAAAAAACAACAAAAACTGCTGGCCATAAACAAATAAAAAAAAGGAAGAAAATCAGTTTTGAAGATTTTGTGAGAGCGGACACCTTCAATTAAAAAATAAAATTGAAGAACCTGTCACCCTCTCAATTAAGATCGAATTGTGGGACACCAACTCCTGTCCCACTCCCCCCTAAAAATAATAACAAACAGCAAGGTACATTAGTAACCTTGCTGACCTATTCTTTTCCAAAAAAAAAGGCATTAAGGAAAAGAAGGGGAGAAAGTTAATGGGCAACTTCACACCTCGGTGTGAAATAAAATAACGGCCCTTCTCCCTCGAGATTCCTTAGTCCTTTTGTTTATCTAAAAATAATAAACAGGACCGACTCTGATAAGAATTAGATCAACACCTCTCACATCTAATGTTGGTGGGACAACCCCCACCCCCAATAAATAAAGTCGTGAAGAAACCAATTAGAGTAAGGTGTCTTATTCTAAAAGGGGCCGGCCCTTCTAACTTTTAAAATTAAATAAGAAAAGTGACCAAACTTGGTCAATTACCACTCGATTTGCTCTCTTCAAAGAAGCACTCGTTTTTGTTCATCTCTTTATGCTCGATCTTCTTCAACCATCAAATCTTCAATCTACTTCTGTGCCAAGTTCCAAATTTTAATTTCGAACTTCTCCAGTTTTGTTGTCAATCCAAAGCTTGAGTACCACCTTCAAGCCTTTGAACTCACGTGCAGTGCATCAGGCCTTCAGAACTCTTTGGACCTCTTGAAATAATAACAGAGTGATCGGGGACCGATTTCTGTTATTATTTGGAAGTAACCACCAGCAGCGGGACTTTTGAAAAAGTAAGAACTTTTAAACTCTTAAGAAAATATGCCAGGTAGAGGCTCATGGAGAGGAGGCAGAATGATGTCTGCCTCTTCTAGTGAAGATGAGACGGAGAGTGGAACGGCGGGGACCGCTGAACCCCTCTCTCAATCTACCTGCCAGCTACAAAAGGCGGGCGCCGCCAGTGCGCCCACAACAAGAAGAGAGTCGCCGAACATAATAGATAGGCGCCGCACCTCCTCCGAACCGGAGAATTTTCACCGGCGTGGGGAGAAGCGCCTAAAAGCAAGCTTCAAGCGACCTGCCAATGTCGGGCGCGAAGGGAAGCCTGCTGCTCCAAGCAGCATCGTCCCCTTCGACGTCACGACATCAAAACACTACTGGGAGGAGCGGGAAGACCGCATCGATATTAATACAATGGCATGGGGGGTTAACCAGGCGTTCCGCGATAGCATCGCGCCTGGTCAACCCATTCCGGGTGGAGCTGAAGCAAGAGGGAAGCGTGGGGGAGGTGGATCTGTGCCCTCCCCCCTCGAAGACCTCCACTTGGAGCTGCAGAGGGAGGCTGCTCTTCGTCGGGCAGCCAGAGATAAGAAGGAGGGGGAGGACAATCTGGCGTACCTCCGTGCGGTTTGCGCCCGCCTTGTCGAGCTGGGCTTACCGTGTACGGCGCAACTCCCGAAGGAGGAGCTCCTGCAAATCGAGGCCCGACTCCAAGAAGCCGCCCGAGTCACGTCGTCAGCTACGTCATCATCTCCATCCTCCGACTCGCCAGCAACCCTGACAACTGGCCTCTCCACATCTCCTTCTCCACCCATAACGCCACCAGAGCCTTTCCAACACTGCTCACCGGTGCCGTCAATCACTCCGCCGCCTCCTCCTCATACACCATTATCGTCACCACCAACCTCCCGATGTGCCACGCCTCCACGCAGCGAGGCCGCCACACCAACTCCGACTCCAAAGCTACCTTCCATAGTGGTGGTTCCCCAACCTGTTCGTGTTCAGGTTCCCACTGGGGCTCGCCCCAAGGAGCCTCAACAGTCCTACAGGGGCCACCACTCTTCTCGAGACTCTCTTCAACGGCCACAACCACGTCGCTCTTCGCCACGTGGTTCCCATCTTTCGCCCCGACGCCGACCCGACGGAAGAAGTCAGCAGGAACAACGTGGTTCCTCTGGACGCGGCCCTCCGCCGCGTAATAACTTCGACCCAAGGGTCAGGCAAGACCTACAGGATCACCGAGTCCAACTGGACCGCGACCATCGCTACGAAACTCGGGGCCCTCCTACTCGGGTCCCGCATCGCTCTCCTCCTCCGCCACCTCCGGGCCGCCCTTCTGGACAACCTACGCCTACACCTTTGATGCCGCCACCTTCCGCAGAGCGTGCCGCGTTCTTGAAAAAACAGAAGGCCATCACAAACCTTCTGCAAGACGTCATGCGACAGGGAGGTGACCCCATGGAAGCACTGGGCCGTGCACCAGGAAGTGCCAAGCCACTGGAGGCGCTGAGCAGGAAGTCGGCATCGAAGCGACTACGTCAGCGGGCCCGCGATATGGCCCGGTCTGCCTTGCGCCATGCCAGGCCTATCACGGGCGCATCAGTTTCTTTGGAACCTGCGGCTCCAACACCAGCCCGACCAGCCGCACCGCCCACTGTACCCCATGCCGGGGCTACTCTGGGGCGGTTACCGCTGGATCATCCGTTCTGTGCAGCCACCTCCGGCGAGAGGTTGCTCAACAATCGGTGGGTCACTTGGCAGCGCGAAGTGCGCTCTGCCAACACCCTTTACGTAGGACACTTCTCTTTGGAGGAAGGGTTTCCCCGTCTGGACCTCCCTCCCCGGGAGCGATATGTCGTGGGACTCTCCCGCCTAACAAGTGTCCTCATCACCATCGTCTTCCCAAGAAGACGGATTGTTGAAACCACCAGTTTCGCCGGAGATGCCATCGATGAAGCCACGGAAGCCCTTTTGGGAGCTTTCGTCAACTCCGTCTTTAGACTGCCAGCTGGACAGACGTTCCGTACCAGTCGTCACTACATTCCGGAACCGGATCCTCGTTACCGAATCGCCGTCTTATGGGACGCCGCTTGGGCTACACTGTACAACAAGCGGTCCTCCCGTAAGATTATCGGGGACCGGGACATCTTCAATATCTTCCACCGGGATCTACCTGACGACCAGGGACAATGGCTGTCTGCCGCATCCAGCTACCGATGAGGCCAGGTCCGGCGGGATTACCCCCCGTACGGTTCATGGACCCAGGATCCTCCCCACCCTCCGCAGCAGGGATAGCTGCGCGCCACATGTACTCATGTGGTTGCCACCCATCCGGGTGGCATTATCGAAAAATTTATAAAAAAATAAAATACGTTGCAACTGTTCTTTTCTTTTTAGATTTCAATAGCGGCTCGCCACTCAGCGAGCATTAATTATCTTTGTTTTATGTTTTCAGCCTTTTCCAATTTTTAAGGGCGCTGACACTTCGGTGCCAGTGCCTTTCCATAACCACCTCTGTACACGGTAAGTCCTCAGCCACCCATGTCTCCCCGCTGCGTAACTTGGAAACCTTCCACCCTTGGCTGGAGTACGAGGACGTACTCCAAGCAAAGTTGGAGGGTATGTAACACCCTGTAAATCGTGATCCCGCCAAAACCATAGCCTGGGGGGTAAACAACTCTCAACCGTCCCTCCCTCCTCTCTGACTCACCTTTCTGACTCATGCCCAAGTGGCGGATTGATACATAAAGGACCATGGTCACTTGGACCTGGTTACACCTCGCAGGTGTACACAGGTCCAAGGTATAAAAGGACCATGTTCCTCTTTGTTCCTCAGTTCTTTCCTTTGCCTGTTTTTGCGATACATTCCAAATCAATGGGCCTGAGGATTTCCAGTTAGTATTTTACTATTCACCCTTGTATCTGTACTTCTTACAAGGAATGAATAAAAGTGTTGTAATAAGAAGTAGCGTTGTCTCTATGTTTATGTAAATAACTTCTCTTCAGAGGCCGGAGGTTTCATAGGGCAGGAGCTATACGATTCTCAGCAGCTACAACATCTTCTCTGGTCGGAATACCGATGGAGAAGATGTATATCAGCATCAACCGGAAGAGAGAGAGATGGCCGCCACTCTCCTGCATCGATTACACCCCCCATGCAGAAGAGTGACTACAATCTATCTCCATCCAGCTCTCTCTACAGCTCGGATCTTCTCTGTGCAGGTGTCATACTGCTCAGAGAAGAAACGAAAAGTAGAAAATGTCATCTAAAGGTTGGTAATAAAATATTGGTTGATGTCAAAAGCTCACACGCCTCATATGTAGATCTACATACGGGCTTGTGCTCGTATTTGTAATACGTAAAAATTCAACATTTTGACAAACTTCATAAAACCATTTCTTTATTAGTTTGTTCAGACTGTAATCAGATTCAAATTCTTTAGAATAGATTATCAGTAAATATGGCATTGAAATAGTATTCAAGCCACCATTGTTTTCGTAATGCCACTTTCAATCTCGTTTTCAGCATATGTTGTTAGCTAAAGCGATTGTTTGTTTCCTGTGACTTTGAAAGATTTCATTTGATAAACAATTTACACAGGTTGCATAGATGATATTTTCTTTTGTTATAAAAGAGTATAAACACGGCAACGTGCGTCAAACGGAACTTAAACATTCTCCACTTGTCGGGCCAAAAACAAATCAACATGCATAAAGAAATTCTCATTCTTGTTCTATTTCTTGAATGTAAGTTTATAAAAATTATATACTGTATTAATTATTTTAAAATTAACTCCACTTATTTGTTTATGTAAATACAAATGTAGATTTTGTTGTCACTATTAAAGAAAATGTAAAACTAGTAAGAAATCTTGGGAGTAATCTAGGTGAAAATGGAGGAAACCAAAGTCCAGGATCAGTTGACGGGGCAACTTCCTCAAATCAAGGGTCAGGTGTCGGCGGGGCTTCAAATCAAGGGTCATCTGGCGTCGGGGCTTCAAATCAAGGGTCAACTGGCGGCGAGGCAGCAAGTGGTCCTACTCGTAAGTAAATTGTTTTCTACTTTACGAAAAGAATTTAAATTCACTTGTCACAAAAACCGAAGTATCCACTAGGGAGATTTGAATTGCGGTTATACAAAAACGAAATTGGACACAACATATTACATAACAAACTAAAGCCTTCCAACTGATCTACCTGAAAACACTAGATAAAAGTCTCCGAAAAATCACAAAAGTCATAAAAAACGTAAAAATTTCCCACCCTCATACGTATTCATTAAAAAATGTGATCATACCTTATTATTGAAATAAATGTAAAAAAACTACGTTTTACGGTACATGCTTTCATTTATAAAGGCATGTTCTGTTGAGGACACAACATATTTTTTTATTTATCTCGTCCGGACGACTTAATATCTCGAGAAGATCAGTGGCGTCACTAGGGTTGGTGTCACCCCCTCCACACTTCCTCCATGGACCTCCTCCGAGTCCTCCTGTACCAAGCCAAATAGAATCCTTAATAATGTGGGTAAATGGGTAAATTTAGCCCTAAATTTACAAAGGTCATAAGAAATAAACAGTAAACTGTACAGTTACAATCAGTAACTGCCCAACTAATATACAACTTAGTTGAACTTACATTAAATCTCGAGTCCTAAATTAAAACCTTTCTAAATACAAAAACTATTAAACAACAATTCTACAAATACGCAAGAGAACAACGTAAGTACACCCCTGTGATTAATGTCACCTGGTGCGGTCCCCCCCCCCCCGCACCCCCTAGTGACACCACTGGAAAAGACCACTAAGTAAGTCATCCAGACGAGATAAAAAAATATATTTGATGCTCTCAGTAAGGCTCCGTATTTATTTTATTTTGTTGAAGAGTGCGTAATGACTTAGTTACCCTCCTGTAACAGATTAATGTGTCCGTACCCTATACTAAGCAATATAACAGCATTGTGAAATAAATGAAATGACCGAATTAAACTAATTGAACATTATTGTGTAATATTTTTAGATTCCTGCACACAGACCAGTGAACTTATTCCAGATTCTTCAAGTTGTGAAATATTCTACGAATGTACTTCGCTCTTGTGGCCGCAAATCATGTACTGTGCAGCTGGTAGTTGCTTTAATACTTCAAAAAAACGTTGTACCTAACTAGCTTTGTAGAGAAAAAAAATGTGAATGTATTCTTCATAATATAATAAACTTCACACAATTTTTTTTTTTTGCTACATTGCTACACTAAAATTGTTTACTAGTATTATTTCAGCCCACGTGATAGAATAGGGGCCATTCCACTTAATAACGTAAATTCTTATAAATATTTGGGGGTAACGATTACAGCTAAACTTTCTAGGAAGCTGCATGTCGAACAGATTATTTCCAAGTCTATGCAGATGCTTAGGTTTAGTCAACGCGTTCCAAGAAGGTGTCCCTGGGAGGTAAAATGTATAGCATATCAATCATTAGTACGTCCCCATCTAGAATACTGCAGCTCCGTGTGGAATCCCCACACTGAGGACTTAGCTCACTCTATAGAAATGGTCCAACGCAGGGCTGCTAGGTTTGTTTGTGGTAAATATGGATATGCCGACAGTGTAACTAAAATGCTTTCAGAGCTTGGTTGGGATAGTTTACTTGCAAGACGTTCAGATTTTAATCTTAATATCTTTCATAGAATGCTAGAAGGCTCTTGCCCTAAACCTACTTCAAGTAAACTTTGCAGGGCATTATATTTGGGTAGGGGTGACCACTCTAACAAAGTCGGAGAGATTTTTGCACGAACAGATTCTTATTACTGGTCATTTGTCCCGAGGGTGATTCGACAATGGAACTCGTTTGCTGGGGATTTTGTGCAGGAAAAACGTATTTTATGGGAGTCATAGTTTTGTTTTGTTTTGACAATGCATATATTTGCAGCATTAAAAAATATTGAAATTGTTGTTGGGTTTATGTAATTAGGGTTTTATATTTTCTGGTTTTGACAATGCATTTTCTATGCTGCACTTGGACTCTTGTCCCTCTGCCATAGGCCTTTATGGCTGCTTGCAAAGTAATTTTTCAAATTCAAAAAAAAAAAATTTCAGTGGTGTAAGTCATAAACATAATAAATCGACATTTCATTCCCCCCCCCCCCACACACACACACAAGCCTACAATATATACATAGTAGACAAGTCACTTAGGGTTGGTTTATACTCCCTTGCTAAGCAACAAAGCAGCCTGAGAAGCTTCAAAAATGACGTCAGAGCTTCAGGTTTTTGCCTTTGCCAGAGCATGAAGCTAGCTTTGAAATTGTTCAACTTTTCAAAGCTTAGCAACTGAAAGCACCAACCATGAAACGGGGGGGGGGGAAGGGTTCTATTGTTTTGCATATCTGTTTTATAGGGTATAAAGGTTAGAAAATATTGTGAAGTTTGCAAGACCACATATTTGTATGAATAATCTAAGCTTTGGTGAGCTAATTTTTTTGGAGCTTCAAAGCTTGCGAATCTTAGCAAAGTTTGGAGTATAAGCCTACCCTAAAGGGGTTTAATTATTTAATAACTTTATTTGTTAATTATTTTATCTAATTTTTTTTTAAATAACCTTTGAAAAAGGGAGATTTTTTTTAATTTTTAGGCGAATTAATTTTATATAAATGCCCCACATTTTTGGCTTCGTTAATGTAGACTCCCTTCGCAGCATTTTCCATAACAGCTGTCAATGTTTCCGGATGTAGTGCTCGGCATTTTCTATGAATGTCATCCTTGAGCTGCTGGAATGTATGGGAACTTGTTACCATCTGACAACCCCCCAAAAATAAACAAGTGGCATCAAAAGATTCAAATCCTGTGAACATAATATAATGGCCAATAAATTTGTGAATTTTTGCGAAATTGTTCGCCCGTCAAACATTTACTTTTTTGTGCTTTTATTGTGGGCCACTAGACAGATCAATAGTAGGAATTGACCACAAGAATATATTAAATATAGCTCTTTCTATTAATTCAGGGGCTCTTGATTGCAAAATATGTCCCCATTACCACTTTGCTAGGCTGTCAAAATCATCATCATCATATAATTATCAAAAGTCTTACCAGGTACCATTACGACTTCAAAATGTCAATAGCTTGGTTTTACTCTACACATGGATAGCTAGGAACAGAACAGCTAAAAAAATCATAAGGATTTTATCATACTCATTTATAAGTAGGGCTCAGATTTTGATGCAATATCAACAGGAATGTTTCTCAATATGTGGCCCAAGTGCCAATTTTAAACTAACACTCATTTAGATAAAAAATAATCGAATTAAAAAAATAGTTAGAGGCTTGAAATTCAGTCGACAACTGATAGTTACCAGACATCTTAGCCTCTCTAATCAGCCTTTTCTGATTAGAAAAAGCATAATTGCAGTTTGCTCTAATAGGCACTTGGGCCACAAATAGAGAAACATTCCGGTTAATATTGCATCAAAATCCGAGCCCTATTTATAAGGATTTATTTAGAGATCGAATCCCATACCCTGGGGCATAGCTAGGGAACCGCAAGACCCACAACTGCAGGGGCGCAGGGGGTTCGGGGACGCAAAAACGAAATGAACGTCGATGTATTTAAAAAAAATAAGTGACTAAATTAAGCGAGTGATTCCGAATCACTCTCTTAATTTATTGTTATTTTCAAAAATAAATCGACTTTCATTTAATATTTACTTTTCAAAACTACAAAGTTGCAACAGTAAAGCTTCATAGATATCAGTGGGCACGGCGACACGGATACCTCACACATGAATTCACGCATTGCCATCTAATGACACCTTAAGCAATTATTGTGCATAGAAATGTTTTGGGGGTGCTTTTTTTTGGAACAACGGTACGAATAGTCGGAAAAATATTAGGAACAGTCGGAAGGTTAGGTTTAGTAAAATTAAATTGTTGCAGGAGCTCTGGAGAGACGCAGACCCCGATTTTTTTTAAAGAATTATGAAATCATATTAGTCCATTGTTCCGACTGTTCCCCCATTTGTTCAATGGGATGAACGGTCGGAAAAATGGACAAATTTGATTTCATAAACCTTTAAAGAAAATGGGGGGGGGGGCTGTACCCCCCCCCCCCAAGACTCCCTGCGACAAGGTTCATTTTACTGAACCTAACCTTCCGACTGTACCTTATGTTCCGCCTTTCATCAAATTAGCACCCCCCCCCCAGTATGCGGGCTAAGTGGAGGGGGAAGTAAAAATAGCGCAAAGTTTTAAGCGGTGGGGGGGCTCAACCAAGTCATAGCTACGCCACTGCCCATACCCCCCCCCCCCCATTAGAGTTCTTACCATCTTCACTACATCCTGGCCACGCATCAATAAACGCCACGTTATTTAATGTATCTGTTGGTTTAGCGTCCATTAAAGTAACACATAGTTTCAACCATCATTCGTTTCGCCAGTCTACTTATTTCTTTTCTACAGCAACTACGAGTCTGCGGAATCTGGGAGAATGGTCCCCGACATGAAGTTGGATCAGATTTATATGTTTAGTATTTAACCAGCTATCCGACTTAATTCCATTCACAATTTTCTATGCAAAACCATAATCTGAATGTGATCGTTAACTTTCTAAATACACTGGATTTCAATTGAAAATCTCTAGTACGAGATTTGACCGTGCAGTTAAATGACTTTGATCGGACCCTGCCTTGCATATATACAGTGTGAATCAACCTTTTTAGGTCGATTCATTCACATTATAATTTATATAGACCGTCATCATCGTACTGATATGAATGGCTACGACGGTGCTGTGGTCACACATTTACCCGTTTAGAAAAGACTGTCAACGTCACGAACTTATACTGTGCATTTTATATGGTACCGTTCACATTTGCTATCAAAAGGAATGTTTTGACGTGACGGTTCTGATATAGTCTGCGATGTTGACGGTGTGTTCTGAACGTGGAAACGTGTGACCGGCACCCCCCCGTGGCAGCCATTCATTTCAGTACGCTGTGAACGACGAAACATTAATCGATGTGACTTTGACAGTACGTAAAGAAAGACTTAAGCGTGAACTGCAAAATTAACGTTACGTTGACGTTACATTGTGTATAACCTCTAAGCTGGCTACAAAGTTTTCCCTCGTTTTCTTTTCTGACTTAGTTATTACTATTTCACTAATAAAACCAATAATACCCAACTATTAGATAATAAATTTGATCACTCATTAAAGTCACTCACTTGGTTATTCAAATTTTGCTAATGGTTTTTAGCCATTGTCGTTTTTTTTACTGAAAAACTTCTATTGGTTTAATTGTCTGTATATGCAAACTAGTTTGGCCATATTTGAAAGTAATATTATAATTGTATGAGTATAAAATATTCATATGGGCGTGTCACTGCGTGTACGCTTTTTTGTGACAAATAAGTTTGATTAATTTCCTCCCAAACCACCGATCAGAATTCATGAAAACTGCTTTGATACGTTTCACAAGTGGCTTTTTTAAAAAGAAAATCAAAGAACATAATGTATTATAATAGCAAAATGTCATGTCGTATTTACCATTCCTCAAATTGTATAAAATGCAAACAATGTAGAATAATTCAATGAAGAATAAAGTACCACATGTCATGTGGTATTTGCCACACATTGTGCACACGTGTAGAAAATGCAAACAACATTTAGTTCGAAATGTTTTGAAGAAAACTGGATAAAAAGAAATTTTTTCGTATGGTACTTTCATTCTATAATTAATTAAATTAAGAAGCTGAGCTTTGTTTGAGCCAACTGCCACACATTACATCACATCTCTTGATAAATCCAAATTTCTACAAAACATGCAGAAAGTAATTCTCGTTCTAGTTGCAACTTTTGGATGTAAGTAATTTATTAGTATATTCTATAATACTGTAGGTCACTTTGAAATAATTGCTTGAAACCATTTTTGCACTTTTACATATTATGTGGACGAATACAGGCCTTGCCATGAATGTTGTAAAAGGAGATGGAATACGAAACATAAGAGGCATTTTTGAGCCGAGACAAGCACCAACTATAGCGCCATGTGAGAAGTTTATCGTGAATAAATAAATTTAATTAAGAGCCTGGACACTCTAGCGAGCACGTGCTGTAAGATTCCATAAACGCAATATTAAGTGAAACTTGTTGTGTTCAATAATATGATCTCAATTCTGGCTACCCTTTAAGAAGGCTTTAAAATGAATTTTTTTAATGCTAAATGAAGTTGCAACATCTTGTTGATTGTTGTAGTAGGCCAGGTATTAATATTGTTTTGGTTATAATTTTAAAGGGTTTTTTTTATTTTATACAATTTTGAATTATGTTAATTTGCCTGACCCATGTTAAAAACCCTTGACCTTAAAAAGGTTCATTAGTAGCACCTTAAAACTTTAAGGAAACTGTACGTATGCCTTAATATATTCTTCAGGTATTAAGGTAAATTCATGATGTTTCGAATTATTGTTTTGTTGCTCGAGTCATTTGAGCAACTTCTGAACCACAAGTGTCATCGTGTCTCATGACACGTGAAACTAGAGCATCTAGGCTCTGAAATATTAACTGTAACAATTTAAGGGTATAGTTTCGAATAGGGTCTAAGTTAAGGAATAGCGCTTCAAATAAGGCACTTTAATCGCTCAGTAGCAACATTTTTGCCTTCAACGTGCAAGACCTGAGGTTGATTTTTATTGTGCATTTTAGTTGGGCTCAGCCCACCCCCTAGTTCCTCAACAACAACCACATTTTAACAAAACCTATCCTAACCTAACAAAACCTAACAGAACCTAAACAATATTTTTTTTTCGGGATTCTCCCCAGTGGCGGATTTACCATTTTGCCGCCCCTAGGCAGCAACTGAAAACACATGGCCTATACTTTCTTAAAGTAATAAAGTTACTTTTGTATGCTTTTAACAATGGTAATGTCAACTGTTTTGTCGGAAGTGGTCATTCTGGCTCTTGTTACATCAATTACTCTTGCCAACCAAGTTATATTAGGCAGTTTATTGTCTTACAATACTTTTTTTTTTGTATCCAAAACGAATTTCCCAAAAAAAATTTTACAATTTGCCGCCCCCAAAAATTTGCCGCCCTAGGCAGCTGCCTACTCTGCCTATTGGTAAATCCGCCCCTGATTCTCCCATCAGAGACAGGCATGTTACCACTGAGCTGTTAAAATGTCTTATTTGAAGCTTGATACCTTAACGTAGACCCTATTTCGGTCAATATATAATTTAATGATATTTATTGCAAACTTTAATATGTTTAGTTCCTTGTACACCTGGTCAACAATATGTTGTAGATCCACAGAACTGTAATCAATACTACGCATGTGTATACGGCGAAGCACAAACTACAATACCATTACCATGTCCTGCGAATACCTGTTATAAGGCTGCTAAAAATGCTTGTGATTATAATTAAATAATTTAAAAGGGAATTCTATCATAAGTTAGGATGAAAATGAGTTGACGTTCAGGATGGGTAAGGTATAAATGAGCCATATACGCTCGTACATGTAAATGATTTATAACGACTTAAAAGCGATCGAATCGGTTGTAATTGATATTTAGGAAAATAATTGTGAATCTTTATTAATAATAAAATTATTGACTGCATAATAACTGTGTTTTAGACAAAATGTTATTGTTTATCATTGTACTTATGAGTGACATTTATATCGGAAATTTAAAAAAAACATCAACTTTGAATTTGAATTTGAAAAATTACTCTGCAAGCAGCCATAAAGGCCTATGGCAGAGGGACAAGAGTCCAAGTGCAGCATATAAAATACATTAACAAAACCAGAAAATATAAAACCCTATTGATATAAACCCAACAACAATTTCAATATTTTTAATGCTTCAAACATATGCATTGTTAAAACAAAACAAAATCATGACTCCCATAAAATATGTTTTTCCTGCATAAAAACCCCAGCAAGCGAGTTCCATTGTCGAATCGCCCTAGGGACAAATGACCAGTAATAAGAATCTGTTCGTGCAAAAATCTCTCCAACTTTGTTAGAGTGGTCACCCCTACCCAAATATAATGCCCTGCAAAGTTTACTTGAAGTAGGTTTAGGGCAAGAGCCTTCTAGCATTCGATTAAAGATATTAAGACTAAAATCTGAACGTCTTGCAAGTAAACTATCCCAACCAAGCTCTGAAAGCATTTTAGTTACACTGTCAACATATCCATATTTACAACAAACAAACATAGCAGCCCTGTGTTGGACCATTTCTAAGGAGTGAGCTAAGTCTGCAGTGTGGGGATTCCACACGGAGCTGCAGTATAATAAACCAAAGTAAATAAAAAGGGGATCTAGACATTTGCCCTGTAGAAACTTGCCTTAAAACCACTTTGCCCTAATGCAAATTGCCCTAAATTGATGATTGCCCTAAAACAATTTGCCCAAACAGGACATTTACCCTAAAACCATTTACCCTTAAGAGAAATCCGCCCTAAAACCATTTGCACTAAATGGATATTTGCCTTAAAACAAATTTTTCTTTTTAATATGGTTTAGTGTTTCAGTAGAGTATATTAAATAAGTTATATGTGCCAGAGGTGTATTAAGGCAAATGGTTTTAGAGTAAATGGTTTTGTGGCAAATTTCCCTTTAGGGCAAAAGGTTTTAGGGAAAGTGTCCCTTTAGAGAAAATGTCCTTTTAGGGCAAATGTCCCGTTTGGGCAAGTGTCTTTAGGGCAAATGTACCTTTAATGCAAATAGTTTTATAGCAAATGTCTTTTTAGGGCAAATGGTTTTATAGCAAATGTCTTTTTAGGTCAAATGGTTTTAGGTCAAATGGTTTTAGGGCAAATGGTTTTAGGGCAAATGGTTTTAGGGCAAATGGTTTTAGGACAAATGGTTTTAGGGCAAATGGTTTTAGGGCAAATGGTTTTAGGGCAAATGGTTTTAGGGCAAATGGTTTTCGGACTAAATGGTTTTCGGACTAAATGGTTTTCGGACTAAATGGTTTTCGGACAAATGTTTTTTAGGACAAATGTTTTTTAGGACAAATGTTTTTTAGAACAAATGTTTTTTAGGACAAATGTTTTTTAGGACAAATGTTTTTTAGGACAAATGTTTTTTAGGACAAATGTTTTTAGGACAAATGTTTTTTAGGACAAATGTTTTTTAGGACAAATGTTTTTTAGGACAAATGTTTTTTAGGACAAATGTTTTTTAGGACAAATGTTTTTTAGGACAAATGTTTTTTAGGACAAATGTTTTTTAGGACAAATGTTTTTTAGGACAAATGTTTTTTAGGACAAATGTTTTTTAGGACAAATGTTTTTTAGGACAAATGTTTTTTAGGACAAATGTTTTTTAGGACAAATGGTTTTTAGGACAAATGGTTTTTAGGACAAATGGTTTTTAGGACAAATGGTTTTTAGGACAAATGGTTTTTAGGACAAATGGTTTTTAGGACAAATGGTTTTTAGGACAAATGTTTTTAAGGACAAATGGTTTTAGGACAAATGGTTTTAGAACAAATGGTTTTAGGACAAATGGTTTTAGGACATATGTCCCTTTAGGGCAAATGGTTTTAGGGCAAGTGTATATAGGCACATTTTTCTTTAGGGCAACTGCCTGTAGGGCAAGTGTCTTAAGAACAAACGTCACACCCTTGCTCGCAAATGAGCAATTCAGCCTTACTGGATTCATTTAGTACAGCTACGAACAGGCTATGGCCCTTTTAACCTTTGATCCTTTTTGTGGGGCAATGTGAATAGTCTCTGTTAGGATCTTGTAAAGTTAGAACTGTTATTGATATTCAAGTCTATTGTTGTACCAGTGGCTTTTTGATACTCAGATGCCAAGGAACCCATAGCTTAGAGCCCCGTTCATTAGGGCGGAAGCACGGAGAAGTGCGGTGCTGCACTGATCTGGAAAAAGTCTTAATCTTCTTGAAGTCGGAATTTCGCCATGCTTTGCCTAGCTTCTCCGCACTTCTGCCCTAATCGACTGGAAAGCAGAGAGGAATTTATCAGGTTATTTCCATAGTCTACAAACTGAGTCATCTTATGAGTCATGTGTCTCTCAACAGATCTGGGAAAAGGTGATGGTGTTCTCTGAATGTATTTTCGTGTTAATTTCATGGCCACACATCTTTCATTTTCGTTTTTTTACTTTCTCTTTTTAATCTGTCTCTACCACAGCAGCAAAAAAAATACTTCCTCATAATTATAACTACTCATCATTATATCCATGGGTACTCTGGCATACTAAAGGAGAAATGATGTACAGAGGAGCTGAACCATGTCATGGCGAGTTCATAGTGGATGGACTTTACTTAAAAAATATACACCGTGCCACACCACTGACCTACTAGACGCTCAGCTTAAGATGTTTTTATAGTAATGTTTCAACACTGGAAATTTAGATCTTATTTTATTTTCATCAGTTGATTAACATAGGTCTATTCTATTCTTTAGTTCTTAAAGGAAATTTTGCCAGGTTTACATTCTGTCTTAAGACATGTACAAAAAATAATAAGAAAGTTATTGGTAATGAAATGTTTTTGGATATTTGCCATTGAATATTGCCAACATGAGAAATTGACGGGAATAAACCAATTCTCAATACATCCATTTTGTCTGTACCAGTATGAGAACAGGTATGTTATGGCTACAAAATTCTAGGTTGGCAATATCTGGTGCAGCACTTCGACCCATTCTCCCAAACTTTAAAACCATTTGCCCTAAAAAGAAATGTGCCATAAAACCACTTGCATTAAAAAGACATTTGTCCTAATTACATCATTTGGCGTTTTTTGCATGCCTGCAGTGTGCAGAACCTATTTAACATACTCCACAAAAAGACAGTAAACTATGTGAAAAGAGAGAACAAAAAAGTCGTCCTTCAGGGCAAATGGTTTTAGGGCCTTTTATGGCAAATGGTTTTAGGGCAAATGTCCCTTTAGGGCAAATAGTTTTAGGACAAATGTGTTTTAATGGCAAATGGTTTTAGGGCAAATGTCCTTTTGAGGCAAATGGTTTTAGGGGAAATAATTTTAGATCAAATGTCCCTTTAGGGCAAATGGTTTTAGGGGAAATGTCCCTTTAGGGCAAATGTTTCTTTAGGGCAAATGGTTTATTAAAGGCAAATGTAATTTTAGGGCAAGTGTCTTTAGAGCAAATGTCCCTTCAGGGCAAATTTTTTTAATGCAAGTGGATTTAGGGTAAATATCTATCCCCTTTTTAATAACCACTAAGAACCTAAATATTTTAAAATTAATATGAACCCAAAATTCTATAATTTTAGGCTTAGCACAAGAACAACATGTGTTGGCTAAATGAGGGAAATCACATGAGCTTAACTAAAAACTAAAAAAGTTTTATAGATTTGTAACATTCCCGTTTTCTCGTGGCCCACAGAGAGATCTCTGGTAGCCATTTGAAAGTGTCGATTGAACGTTGATGTACAAGTCTTTCCGTCTATTAGCACCTGTGTTGTATACTTGCACACCAGGGACACAAGGGTCGGTACCTCAGGAGTCCAGAGGTAGAAAATAGCGTTGTTGAATCTGTTTACACATGGCTGCTGGAGACTTTCCTCTTCGGTCGAAACATTGGCTAAGTGGCGGCTGTATTATAAAGTCCCACTTCCCAAAAATAACAGAGTCTAAACAGAAGTTATATTTGAAATGATACTTTAATACAAAGACAGCGACTCGCTGTGGATTGAGAGTATCAGAGTTCAGTATAGTTCTGTGGTTGTAACCAGTCTGATCTCTCAATCCACACGGTCCTGATTAAATACAAAATATTACAATAGAACATGTGATCGATAATACAAAAGCGCCAGGTGTGTCCAAGTTTCTTGGACACAACCAGGACCTTCAATTAATTGCATTAATTACAAAACGAAAACATATATAAGATGTAATAAAATATAACAATTAAAAAGGATCTTTGTTAATCCTTTTAATAAAACTTTCTAAAGGTTCTCACTGACCAAGGGTTCAGCATCGTCGATCTCAATAGGATATATGCTATTAAAACCACCGATGCAGATCTTTTGGTTATTTTTCTCATTTTGGTGGGCAGGGAGTCATCGTCTCGATGGCCTTCCAGCCACCCCCAAGCATGAGGTAAGAAACTCCGTTACAACATTCTTTATTCTACAGGGTGATTCAAAACACTATTTATGAAATTCGTTAAAGATTGTTTAAAATGTTCATAGTTTAGTTAGCATAACAATCCAATTTAATAAAGTCACCCAATCTATTCTCAAATTTATTTATGTAATCCAAAATTTGTTTTGCACTAGTTTAAATAGTTGTTTTGTCTTCAAGAACCTCTTTAAACAAATAAGGTTTTAAGGACAACTTTTAATGTTCTAATGATTTTGAAATTATTGAGGCTAGTGCAACTTGATCTAGAGTGGGCTCAATAAAAATTTATTTTTGAAAGTGCAGATGGTATAACAAAAATGTTGTTTATTAACAAGCATTAGAATAATCAGTGTTCCTGTTAGGTGTGAAATAATCACCTAATATATTTTTAATTAAACAACAAGCAAATAAAACAAAAATAGATCTACATAAATAATTATGAGGCATTTTACATTAACAACAACCAAACAATATTTCCTAAAAAAGCAAAATGTCATCAAGGTATGGATCATCCTGTTAGCAAAGGAAACTAAAAGAGTTATCACTCTTTCATCACTAAACAGTTTAACTCGTACATTATTGACCAAACATATTTGAACATCAATTGGAAGATCTGGTTTGCATTAAAATATCAAGTTGTGAATGGTCAAACTTCCAACAACTCCCAAAGCAACAACACAGTGAACTAAGAACAAGAGAAAAAGAAGTATCAGGCATAAAGGAGTGAGGTTCTACATGAAATAAAGGTTCTACATAGAAAAACGTTCTACATGAAATAGTTTAACATGGAATAAAGGTTCCACATAGAAAAAGGTTCTACATAGAATAAAGGTTCAACATGGAAAAAGGTTTTACATGGAATAAAGGTTCTACATGGAATAAAGGTTCTACATGGAATAAAATTCAACATGAGATAAAGTTCAACTTAGAATAAAGGTTCCACATTGTGAGCTTTTGACATCGACTTTATATTTCTACCAATTTGAAGATGTTTTCTATAGCTTGTTGCTTCTCTGCATCGCGTGGTGCCCACACAGAGAAGTTCCGAGCTACAGAAAGAGTCGGATGGAGATCGATTGCAATCATCCTCCTGCATGGGGGTGAAATCGGTGCAGAAGGATGAAGGCCATCTTTCCTTGTCGACGCTGATATGCATCTTCCTTTGTTGTTTACCCAAATGAAGATGCTGTAGCTGCTCCAGGATCGTATGTCTCCTTGCCCTATGGTGTCTCTGGCCTCTGTAGAGAAGTGTTAGTTACCCAACATAAAGACAATGCAGTTTCTCATTGTAACACTTTTACAAGAATGAATATTGTTGATTAAAGGTGCATCCTCATGTCCATGATGTGGTACAGATAAAGATCTACTTAATACAAGCAAGTTGAGCAAAAGAGAAGGACAATAAACAAAGATGAACATGGTCCTTTTATACCTTGGACCTGTGTACACCTATGAGGTCTAACCAGGTCCAAGTGACCATGGTCCTAAGTGTATCACTCTACCACTTTGATGTGAATCAGAAGTGTGAGTCAGAGAGGGGAGAGGGGAGGGCAAGAGTTGTTTACCCTTCAGGTTATGGTTTTGGTGGGATCGCAAGTTACAGGGTGTTACAAAAGGTTCTACATGAAAAAAGGTTTTACAGAGAATAAAGTTCAACAAGGAATAAAGGTTTTACACGAAATAAAGGTTCCACATGAAATAAGGTTTGAGCAACAATACCAGTAAGACCCATTTTTGTTTTGCTGATTATTCATAAACAGGGAAGAAGAGGACCTTTTCATTTTATAGAGACAGAACCATTGGCAGAAAATTATTCATAACACACCCTTAATGTTTCTTTTTTTTAAATTTGTTAACTATATTAATATTGCATGTTGAAAACCACTCAGCCATTGCCTCCATTTTTACCCAATATAGCCTCTGAACCTTGGAGGCCACCTGTAACTAAAGTAGGGTGGGTTTCCTTAGTAGGCTACCAAAACACACCTTTTTTACATTCTCAATACAAAATACTAAAGTATATTACATTAAAAATAAACATTATAAACTTTTTGTGCCTCTTCCTAATTTATTTTACAACGTTTGACATAATTTGCAAAATTAACTCCTATTACATTATGTGTGAGATTATTGTTAGAGGTTTTAAGAGTAGATGCTTTAATCTAACTTCAGATTTAACTCAGATTTCAAAATTTATTTCAGCATATTTTTAAAGATGTCACCCGCCACCATTTGTACATTATAACATTATCACAAGAAAATTAATCTGTGAGAGTTGATTGAAGTAAAAACACCTATGGAGATTATATAGAACGTACTATCAACGTCATGTCAATGAAGCCAATAGCACCCAACTAATAGATAATAATAATTTCGATCATCTTATCTTGGCATAAAGTACTCACAGTATTTTCACCGACTTAAGTCACTCACTTGGTTATTTAAATTTCGACAATCGTTTTAAGCCATTGTTTTTTTTCTTCTAAAATACTTCTATTTGTTTAATTGTCTGTATATGCAAACTAGTTTTGCAATATATATTTGAAAGTAATCTTATAATTGTATGAGTATAAAAATGCGCGTGTCACTGCGTGTGAGTTTTTTATGAATCATGACTAATAAGTTCAAGTAATTTCCTCCCATCAGGACCTACCCCACTGATCACGATTAACATCCCAAAATTATTTCGAAAAATCTCCTCAACAATATTCATCCTTTCATCCTGACCCGACTTAATATCTCGTCCGGACGAGATAAAAAAATAATCCATGTCCTCAACAGGGCTCCGTAACATTGTGTCTATGGGCTCAATATAAAAACAATGCTAGCGCAAGTAATTTTTAAGTAATTTCTCGATGTAGTCTATTAATAAGATCCACAAATGTTTTTTTTTTCTAAAGAAAAATATAGAACATAAAGTATTATAATAGCAAAACGTCATGTCGTATTTGCCACTACAAGTTGTGTAAAGTGCAAACAATGTAGAGGAAGTTAAAGAAGGCTAAGTAAAGCAGAATACTTAAAGGTGCATTTGTTACCACACATCGTGCACATGTGTAAAAAAAATGCAAACAAAACTAATTCAAATATGTTTTCAAAAAGACTAGATAAAAAGAATTTTTTTGTATGGTACTTTCATTCTATAATTCATTAAATTCAGAAGCTGAGCTTTGTTTGAGCCTACTTGCCACACATCACGTCTCTTGAGAAATCCAAATTTCTACAAAACATGCAGAAAATAATTTTCGTTCTAGTTGCAATTTTGGGATGTAAGTAGTTTATTAAATTCTATAATAGGTCACTTTGAAATAATTGCTTAAACCATTTTTTTTCACTTTTACATTATGCTGACAAATGCAGGCCTTGCCATGAATGTTGTAGAAGGAGGTGCAATACGAAACATTAGAAGCATTATTGAGCCTAGAGAATCTCCTAATGTACCACCACGTGAGAAGTTTACTGTGAATAAATAAATTTAATTAAGAGCCTTAACACTCTAGCGAACACGTGCTATAAGATTCTATAAACGCAATGTTAAGTGAACTTGTTGTGTCCAATAATAACATGATCTCTATTCTAGCTACCCTTAAGAAGGCTTTAAAATGAATTTTTAAGGATAAATGAAGTTGCAACAACTTCTTGATCGTTGTAGTAGGCCAAGTATTAACATTGTTTTGGTTGCAACATTTAAAGGTTTTTTTTATTTTATACAATTTTGAATTATGTTAATTTGCCTGACCCATGTTAAAGTCCCTTGACCTTAAAAAGGTCCGTTTTAGTTACGGTACATCTTAAAGCTTTAAAAAAATTGTACATCTATGTATTCCTTAATATATTTTTAGATATTAAGGTAAAATCATGAAGTCTCGAATTGCTGTTTAGTTGCTCGAGCCATTTGAGCAACTTTAGAACCACAAAAGTCACCGTGTCTCATGACACATGTAACTAGAGCATCTAGGCTCTTAAATATTAACTGTAACAATATACATGTAAGGGGCCAGTTTCTAATACTGTCCAACTTAAGGCACCCCGTTTCAAATAATGCATTTTAATTTGCATTTGCTTTAAATGCATTTTTCCCTTCTGACGTGAAAAACCCGAGGTCAATTCTTATTGTACATTTTAGTGGGCGCTCAGCCCCAGTTCCTCAACGACAAAACAATTTTAACAAAACCTAACCCAACATTACTTAACTAACCTAACAGAACCTAAACAATAATTTTTTTTCGGGATTCTTGCGTCAGAGACAGTTGAACAGGCTGAGCTGTTCAAATGTCTTATTTGAAGCGGGATACAGTAACGTACACCCTATTTAAATATAATAATAAATGATATTTATTGCAATTTTTTATGTTTAGTTTTTTGTCCACCTGGTAAACAATATATTGTAAATCCAAACAACTGTAATGAATACTTTGCATGTGTATCCAACATTGCACAAATTTCACAACCATTACCATGTCCTCAGTATACCTGCTATGTGGAATCAAAAAATAAGTGTGATTGGGAAGTTCAAGGGTAACGTATAATTTTAGTCCATAACTGATCTGTTACGACTTAAAATTAATTGAATCAGTTGTAATTTATATTTGGGAAAAGAATTGTGAACATTTATTAGTAAATTTATTGACTGCATAATAATCGTGTTTCAGACAAATATGTTTCTGGCATTACCTTACCTTAACGTGAAGCATTTTGAATAAAAATAACATGCTGTTGTTTATCGTTGTATTTATGAGTGAAATTTATTTCAGAAATCTCACAAATGAGAATACATTTTTCAGCCTTACTTGGATCAGTTAGAATACATGTACAATACATTTTGTACAACTACCAACAGGGTATGGCCCTTTTAATTGCTGGTTTGTGGGGGCAATCTGTATACCACGACTTAGGGTTACACGTAAGTGATGCAATCTGCATCCTGTGTAACCTTTTCGATTTGTTGTTTCGAATAAATCACTTATTATTATATATATACAGATTGCCCCCACAAAGCAGCAATTAAAAGGGCCATAACCTGTTAGGATCTTATATAAAGTTAGACCTGTTATCGACATTCCAGTTCATTGTGGCGGCAGTGGTTTTCTGATACTCAGACGCTGAGTAACCCATTAGCACATCTGAAAATAGTGCTGCTAACGAAATATTTCTAACGTCATTTAAAATATCAAACATATTCCATGATTAAGAAAACAAAATAAATCTACCTTCATAATTTGTTGTATTTCCAATTTAACGCTCAGAAGAAGTACAAAAAAAATGTTCCAACAGCATACACGACTGGTAAAATGGGGTCACGTCTTCGCGTCCCGAGGAACCATGTTGTCCCTGCTGACTTCTTCCGTCGGGTCGGCGTCGGGGCGAAAAATGGGAACCACGAGGCGAAGAGTGACGTGGCTGTGGCCGTTGAAGAGAGTCTCGAGAAGAGTGGTGGCCCCTGTAGGACTGTTGAGGCTCCTTGGGGCGAGCCCCAGTGGGAACCTGAACTCGAACAAGTTGGGGGACCACCACTATGGAAGGTAACTTTGGAGTCAGAATTGGTGTGGTGGCCTCGCTGCGTGGAGGCGTGGCACATCGGGAGGTGGTTGGTGATGATAATGGTGTGAGGAGGAGGTGGTGGAGAGATAGACGGCACCGGTGAGTGGTGTCGAAATGGCTCCGGTGGCATTACAGATGGAGAAGGAGACATAGAAAGGCCAGTCGACGAGGTCGCCGGGGAGGTTAAGGGTGGCGGCGATGACGTGGCCGATGACGTAACTCGGGCGGCCTCTTGGAGTTGGGCCTCGATTTGCAGGAGCTCCTCCTTCGGGAGTTGCGCCGTGCAAGGCAGGCCCAGCTCGATGAGACGGACACAAACCGTGCGGAGGTACGCCAGGTTGGCCTCCCCTTTCTTCTTGTCTTTGGCTGCTTGGCGAAGAGCAGCCTCCCTCTGTAGCTCCAGCTTTAGGTTTTCGAGAGGGGAAGGCACAGACCCGCCTCCCCCACGCTTCCCTCTAGCTGCAGCTCCGCCCGGAATGGGTTGGCCAGGCGTGATACTGGTTAACCCCCATGCCATGGTGTTGATATCGATGCGGTCTTCCCGCTCCTCCCAGTAGTGTTTCGATGTCGTGACGTCGAAGGGGACGATGCTGCTTGGAGCAGCAGGCTTCCCTTCGCGTCCGACATTGGCAGGTCGCTTGAAGCTTGCTTTTAGGCGCTTCTCCCCACGCCGGTGAAAATTCTCCGGTTCAGAGGAGGTGTGACGCCTATCTATTGTGTTTGGCGACTCTTCTGGTTGTGGGCGCACTGGCGGTGCCCGCCTTTGGTAGTTGGCAGGTAGATTGAGAGAGGGGTCCAGCGGTCCCCGCCGTTCCACTCTCCGTCTCATCTTCACTAGAAGAGGCAGACATCATTCGGCCTCCTCTCCATGAGCCTCTACCTGGCATGTTTTTAAGAGTTAGAAAGTTCTTACTTTTTCGAAAGTCCCGCTTCTGGTGTTCACTTCCAAATAATAACAGAAATCGGTCCCCGATCACTCCGTTATTATTTCAAGAGGTCCAAAGAGTTCTGAAGGTTTGATGCACTGCACGTGAGTTCAAAGGCTTGAAGGTGGCACTCAAGCTTTTGATTAACAACGAAAACTGAAGAAGTTCGAAATTAAAATTTGGAACTTGGCACAGAAGTAGATTGAAGATTTGATGATTGAAGGAGATTGAGCATAAAGAGATGAACAAAACAAGTGCTTCTTTGAGGATAGCAAATCGAGTGGTAATTGACCAGGTTTGGTCACTTGTATATATTTCTATTTAATTAAAAGTTAGAAGGGCCGGCCCTTTTTAGAATAAGACACCTTACTCTAATTGGTTTCTTCACGACTATATTTATTGGGGGTGGGGGTGGGGGTTGTCCCACCGATATTGGATGTGAGAGGTGTTGATCTAATTCTTATCAGAGTCGGTCCTGTTTATTATTTTTAGATAAACAAAAGGACTGAGGAATCTCGAGGAAGAAGGGCCGTTATTTTATTTCACACCGAGGTGTAAAGTTGCCCATTAACTTTCTCCCCTTCCTTTCCTTAATGTCTTTTGAAAAGGCAGTGTAGATGGGTCAGCAAGGTTACAAATGCACCTTGCTGTTTCTTATTGTTTCTTGGGGTGGGAGTTGATTTCCCAGAAATTCGATTTTAATTGAGAGGGTGACAGGTTCTTCAATTTTATTATTTAATTGAAGGTGTCCGCTCTCACAAAATCCTCAAAACTGTTTTTTTTCTTTTATCCTTTTATGGCCTGCAGTTTTTCGTTGTTTTTTTTTTCTCTTTGAAGTCTCAGTGTATTGGTCTGGCCCCCAGAGCAATTGTCTCTTTGAAGTTTTTCTGTCTTCCTACTGTCAACAGCATAGTCAATGACGTTCACCCATAATAAAGGGGAGCACGGTGTTTTCTTTTGCTGACCCTTTTATGGCTTTTGCTTTTCTTATTATTTTTCTGAACGTCCTTGACTGGCCTTCGGCGTTTATCTCAGATGTACCACGTGGTTGACAGTTGTTTGTGAAGGCCACGTGGTTCCGGTCAAGTTATTGTAGTGTTTGAAATGGTTGCCAATATGTAAATATTGGCGGCCATGTTGAAAAGTTTAGAATTGTTTCAAAAATTAAAGTTGTGTGAATTTTGTAGAGTTTTAGGAGTTACTTGAGAGTGTTTAGAGGGGTTGTTGATGCTGTGGGGTTGTTTATTCGTTGGGGGGTTCCTTTTACCTTCTTCCCCATCTTTCGACAACTGTCCTCAGTTGTCCTCTCAAATTCCTCTTTCTCTTCTATTGTTGTTATTTAGTGATTTGTAGTGTTTATTTCCATAGTCATGGAATAAACACTAATGAATTATTGTGTTATTTCGTCGCGTTCGGTTTCCTGACAGCGTGGGTGGCCGTTGCTTTCGTCGTCACTTACGGGGTGGAGTTTCGAGGTTCCCCCAGAGGCATTGGCAGATTTGCCAGGGGCCTCTAAGGAAGTCTCTCCCAGAGCCCATCCGATGTGAGCTTCAATGCATTTTTGTCGGAGTGTGGACTCGAAGAGGTCGTCCTCCACGTATACTTTGTTTGTTGTCATGGACACAGCTAAGTGCAGAGCCCGGCCTAGATCTCGCCCTAAGATGGCTTCGTGCCGGCCGGTAATCACTAGTAAGTGCCCTCACACAGCGTGGGGGCCCAGCTGGACCGTCGCGGCGAGTCATCCCACCACGTTGATCCGTTGGCCTCCCACACCCTAAATGTTGGGTGGGATTAACACAGGCTCGATTTCGAACTTGTGTTCCTGTGCGAGTTCAGCGGTGATGACGCTGCCCGTAGCTCCGGTGTCCGCGAGCATCCGTATAATTTTTCCGTTGATCGTGATGGCGATGCGCGGGTTCTTGTCACTGGCGTCATAGTCTCCGACTTCTTGAGGTGAACAGCTGTCTACCAGCTGCTCATACACCGTCGTCATTAGTCTTCGGAAGCAAGAGTGGCCCTTCGTCGGCGATTGGGTTTTCGGGAGCCATGATGGCTATTGTTTTATTTTCGCGGCACCCAACCTCTTGTATGGACTGTGTAAGGACGTCGAGCGTGTCCTGCCAAACGATTAGCTCGTCCGGGGTCCATTTATGTGCAGGAGCCCGGTCGAGCACCTTGACTGGTATGTCCTCAGAGTCGTCAGAGCTGTCGTTGTCGGGTTTATCAGGAGTAGGTGCTCCGGCGGCTGAGTCTGCTGCTGGTAGAGGAATCCGGTGGATTTGTCCCACCACTCGTATCAGAGCAAACTCAATGCCGTCTTCGGTGATGATATCCGTTTCAGGCACCTCTCCTTTGATGTCATAGTCGGTAACCGGCTCCCCAAACTGCTTGATTGCAACCTTCTTCTTTGGTTGCCGACACTCATGGATGAAATGCCCCAATTTCCCACAATTATAGCACGTCGACTTATTCTTGTCGAACATACGAGTGGTTTCTGGTTGGGGGTTCGTTGCAGAGTGTCGTTTTGAATTGGTGGCAGCAGTCTGACTGGGCTTTTTATCGTGCCTAGACCGGTGTGGTTTGTCTTTAGGGCTGGCGGCTGCCGCCGGCTCCTGGTCGGTCTTCGATGCTCCTTTACCCGACTGTGATATCAGCTGCGGGTTTTGGTTCCGTCGGCCATTTATCCAAGGACAGCAGGACCACCTCCATATTGAGGACGGCATTTGCGAAGTCCTTGAACGATGTAGTAGATGCGTGATGCGCGGCGTTCTGTATGGTGGAATGTAGAGCGCGGCGCAACTGACTTGGCACAGCTGATCATCAAGTTGTGGATAAACTCGGTCGCCGAGTATCATAAACTCCCAGATGAAAGCTTGTGTACTCTCGCCTTTTTTCTAGAGCATCACTGTATACTTTTTCTCCAAGATGGCCAGTTCGTTCGGCTTCCCGAACATATCTACCATCTGTACTCTCAGGGCTGGCCAACGAATGTCCTGAAGCTCATACCTCAGTTTACTCAGCCACGTGCGGGCGGCCCCAGTGAAACACCCCGTGATGTATTCTTCATTGTGATGGGCTTTCCAGCCGTACAGGTGGGCCACTTCCTCGAATTCTTCCAGGAAGGGACGGAAACATGTCAATCCGTTGAACTTTTGGATTGAATCGGCAGGGTGGCGACCGTTATATTTTTTATTGAATTCTTCCACGGAGGGTCCTCTGGGGGTTGGTCGATAGATGCCATCCTGGACGTTCGACATTCCAGCGGGCATTAAACCTATCCCTTGCTGTGGAAAACGTGGCGCGTAAACTGAAGTGCCTTGTGTCGCTCCTTGGTGCGGCTGTTGTTCCGGGGGTGCCGAGCGGCGACCACTACGTGCAACCCGGACAAGCGAGTGAGGAGAATCAGCACGTGTCATAATCGGTATTTCCGTACGCTCATCTCTGTGATGCGGATTACCTGACTGCTCTTGATGGGGCCAGTCAGAGTGGCGCAGTAGATGACGTGTGTGTGGTGTGTAGTGTCTTTCGTAACGATTGTGACGCTCTCTGTAGCCAACATAGGGAGCTGAAGAGGCGTCCGAGTCATCGTCGCGAAGTCGGTGTGTGCGTGTTGTCCGCCGTGGTGTAGTCAGTCGATTCGGTGTGAATCGGTCGTCTATAAGCTGGGACACGCGAGTCGATAGTGCAGCCACCTGTTGTGATAGGTGCTCAAACTCGGCCCCAGTTGGTCGCGGCGGTGGTGTCACATCAGTAGTCATGGGTACTTCCAGCGGATCTTCGTGTGAACCCTGGTGATCAGACAGGGACCCCGTATTGTCGTGTGAGGTAGCCATGATTAATGATGTGGCTTGTGTAATGTGGATGTGCGGTGACGAATGAGTCCGACGAAGTCCAAGTCGGTGTGTACAGCTCCGAGGGTTCTCGAGTACACTCTGGGCTATACTTTCGGGTTCCAGTATGATGGGACTCGTTCAGTTCGTGACGTTGTAGGTCGGTGATGTCACTGTGCGTCGGTAATTTAGTGCTTGTCGGCAACCGACACTATCGTACTCTTATACACTGAGTAACGATAGATTACCTACGCTTGTGACGTGTACAACGAAGTGGCCGTTCACTCCATAGTGTGGTGATGGTTGTATCGTATTGATCGTATCCTCAGTTGGGCGTGTGGCGATTTTTGATTCCCAACTGGTGTAGAGTGTCGTGAGTTCTTTATTGAGTGTCAGATTTTAGAAGGATCTCTCTCGACACGTGGTATTTGGCGACCACGTGGAGGTTATGAGAATTCCAAAAATCTCAATAAAGAAACAGCAGATGTACATTACAATCTCGAGCGTGGTGCACCACCCAATCGATATTGCACTGCGGAAAGTGAATTGGAAATGAAAGTGTATTGCAGTTGCCTGAAGAAGAGGCAAGCAATACGAAAAGTAAAGCTAGAGCGCGGTGCCCACACTTTTAGTTTTACTTGAAAACAAGAATGAAGAATGTGTGTGTAGAGAACACACAAAGAAACGAAAGTTCAAGATGGCTGAACTTTCTAAAGAAGAACAAACAAAGGAGAAGTTCAAGATGGCTGAACTCTCCAAAGAAGCAAGAAAAGAAAGCTGATTTACTTTAAAAGTATAAAACTTAGGTGCGGCTACCGCACGTCAAAAGTCTTAATTTAGATTTATTAAAATAAAAGTAAATCAGTGTAGAAATGGAAGTGTGTTCAACAAGCTAAATGCTTGGTGAACCAGAAGAAATGTTCAGAGTGTAGAAATTTTGTGTCCTCATGTTGCACCCTTCCCATCCAAGAACCCCATGATATTAAAGTGGAGAGGGGAAAAGGTTTGGAAAGTTTAGAGGGGGAGAGAGAGAGAGAGAAACGTGGAGGGGGAAAAGTGGGAGGGGGTGACTGAAATTGAAATGAAAGGAGTAAAAAAAGGAAAAAACGACGCACATGCACACAATTGCCTGTAATTTTGCTCCCGTCATTTATGATGGGTTACGCCACTTGTTATATATATATATATATATATATATATATATATATATATATATATATATATATATATATATATATATATATAGCCAGGTCTGTGTCTTTCTACATGTATATATCTTTCTCTCTTTCTGGGATAACGCTGTACAACCGTTGAAGCAGATCGGAATTTATATAAATTTGAATAAATGAACTGTTTTTTTTTCTCAAGGTCAACTATATGTTGCACCCTTCTCATTCAAGAACCCCATGATATTAAACTGGAGAGGGGAAAAGGTTGAAAAGTGTAGAGGGGGAGAAAGAAAAGTGGGAGGGGAGAAAAAAAAGTGGGAGGAGGAGAGAGAAAAGTGGGAGGAGGAGAGAGAAAAGTGGGAGGGGGAGAGAGAAAAGTGGAAGGGGGTGACAAAAATTGAAATGAAAGGAGTAAAAAAAGGAAAAAACAATGCGCATGTGCACAATGGCCTGTTAATTTTGCTCCCGTCATTTATGACGGGTTACCCCACTAGTGTTTGCATGTTTAAAAAATGAGCAGTAATCGCACGTGATGTGTGTAACTTCATTTTTATAATAAATTTTATTCCTAAAACCATTTGCCCAAAAGGGACATTTGCTCAGAATATCCTAGTCACTTCACTGTATTTTTATATCGCTTAAATGTATTCATCCACTCGCTTATAAAAATAAATCAAAGTGAAGTGAAGTTGTCAATTTTTTTTAACAAGGGATTCAAGGAACCCTATAGACCTCCATTGCTTTAATATATGCTTTCACATATCAAATAACCAACTTTTTTTCATTGTTACATGTGTGCACATGAGTACGCACATGTACACACTTGTGCGCATGTGTATGCAAATGTACACACTTGTGCGCATGTGTATGCAAATGTACACACTTGTGCGCATGTGTATGCACAGGTACACACTTGTGTGCATGTGTATGCACATGTACACACTTGTGCGCATGTGTATGCACATGTACACACTTGTGCGCATGTGTACGCACATGTACACACTTGTGCGCATGTGTACGCACATGTACACACTTGTGCGCATGTGTACGCACATGTACACACTTGTGCGCATGTGTACGCACATGTACACACTTGTGCGCATGTGTACGCACATGTACACACTTGTGCGCATGTGTACGCACATGTACACACTTGTGCGCATGTGTACGCACATGTACACACTTGTGCGCATGTATACGCACATGTACACACTTGTGCGCATGTGTACGCACATGTACACACTTGTGCGCATGTGTATGCACATGTACACACTTGTGCGCATGTGTACGCACATGTACACACTTGTGCGCATGTGTACGCACATGTATAGACGTGTGCGCATGTGCGCATGTACATGACATCGTTACATGTGATGCGCATGCGTCATTCATTTGTAATAATATGGGTTTAAAATGAAAATACGTCACATGTAATCTAATATACAAAAATAATTACAGAACATAGTAAGGAACACCCCTCCTAAATAATAGAAAAGTCCCCCCTTTCAAATGCTACAACTGGAAAGAGGAAGAATCTCGATTTTTTAAAAAAAAATTACGTTTTTAAAAAATCAAAATTTTATATTTCAAATCGCTCTAAAATTTCAATTTTTTTCCAGTTTCATCGTCAGAATGTGTACATCATATTAGGTCTGATGATATTTTATCATATGTGGCCCCGTTTTCGAGTTGTTCGACCCACAAAAAATTATGACCAAAAACTCAAAATTTGTTTCTAAAAAATTCATACAAAAATAACCCTTGGGTAAAATTTTCTACTTTTTTGTCAGGAGCATCATATTGACCCACGGAATCAAATAAAAAATACTGCATGTCTTTATCTCATTCCGTTCTTGAGTTGTTCGAGGAACAAAATCGGGTTCCGGACACACACACAGCCACACAGACATCCTTTTTTGCCCCTTTTCTTGCATGATCCTATATACCTCCATTGCTCTAAAGAGCAATGGAGGTCAAAAACCTGTGAACTGTGACCAGTGATCACTAGGGTCAACGGTTTTATGAAAATGCATATTCTTTTTGCTGCTTTATATTCAATGCTGTGTTAGATTTAAGCATGATTCATGTGATATGAAGTCGAATAACACTAGTTTTATTTTGCCTGTCTATCTACCCTGTCTATGGATGGATACAGGCTTTTCTGACTAACCGCTTCCAGTCAGTTCAAGTGGGATCAACCCTCTCGTGCGTTAGCTCAGTTGGTAGTGGGGTAATTCAGGGTAGCGTATTGGGACCAATCCTATTTGGTATATTTATTAATGATATAGCACAAAACAATCTCTGTAAGACCCTGCTTTATGCCGATGATGTGAAATGTGTATCCAGTTGTTTGGAAAAACTGCAAGGAACCCTATCTAACATATCAGATTGGGCAGATACTAATGGCATGTCTCTTTCAATTGACAAGTGTATGGTGCTGGACTTTAATACTAAAGGGCTGGCATCAAGTCTATCTTGTATGGGCAGTGCCATTAAATTGGTTCCTGAAGCCCGAGACCTGGGTGTCTTATTTAATGATAAGTTAAATTTCTCATCACATTGTAACGTAATGTGTTCCAAAGGCCATCAAAGGGTAGGCATTATTTAAAGTATTGCCCAATAGCCCAATTACAGTATTAGTCATGGCCTTTAAGGCATTTGTAATCCCAATCCTGAGTTATGCCTCTTCAGTGTGGTCCCAATATCTGATACGAGATATTGACGCAATAGAGGCAGTTCAGCGTAGATTTACTAAACGATTGAAGGGCTTGTCTAATATGTCGTATATACAACGATTGCATTCCCTTGGAATAATTACTCTTGAACTCAGACGCCTCCATACTGACTTAGTATTGTTATACAAAATATTGGCTAAGGATGTCTTTTTTCCCTTGGAGTGGGAGTCTTTCCTAATATTTTCTCCAACAATCACTAGGTCCCACTCAAAGCGTATTATGTCACCTGTAGCTCGCATTAATTGTAAACAACACTGTTTTTTAATAGGGTCATCCCTATTTGGAATTCACTCCCACAATATGTAGTGGACTCTTCATCATCAGGTAGCTTTTATGCTAATGTTAAGACATTGGATCTAGCTTGTTGGTTGCATGGACGGGCTGCAAGAGGAAATTAAAAAATGTATCGATGATGAAATGATTGTTTTCACCTCTTTGTATATCCCTATGTATTTGTGTTTGTTATTTTATTTTGTCTTATATTGACCAGGGTTAGACGTAAGTGTTGCTGTAATGTACAACCTGTAAAACCCTAATAAAATATTATTATTATTATTATTATTATTATATAATTGCATATTAAAGGGTATTTGTATTTTGCATGCATATTTTGGGAATTTTACATGTTAAGGGCATATTTAACACTTTTTTTGACCTCCATTGCTCTAAAGAGCAATGGAGGTATATAGGATCATGCAAGAAAAGGGGCAAAAAAAGGATGTCTGTGTGGCTGTGTGTGCGTATGTGTGTGTGTGTGTGTGTCCGGAACCCGATTTAGTTCCTCGAACAACTCAAGAACGGAATGAGATAAAGACATGCAGTATTTTTTATTTGATTCCGTGGGTCAATATGAAGCTCCTGACAAAAAATTAGAAAATTTTACCCAGGGGTTATTTTTTTATGAATTTTTTAGAAACAAATTTTGAGTTTTTGGTCATAATTTTTAGTGGGTCGAACAACTCGAAAACGGGGCCACCTACAATAAAATGTCATCAGACTTAAAATGATGCAAACATTCTGACGATGAAACTGGAAAAAAATTGGAATTTTAGAGCGATTCGATATATAAAATTTCGATTTTTTAAAAACGTAATTTTTTTTTCAAAAAATCGAGATTCTTCCTCTTTCCAGTTGTAGCATTCGAAAGGGGGGACTTTTCTATTATTTAGGAGGGGTGTTCCTTTTTATGTTCTGTTATTATTTTTGTATATTAGAATACATGTGACGTATTTTCATTTTAAACCCATATTATTACAAATGAATGACGCATGCGCATCACATGTAACTATGTCATGTACATGAGTACATACATGTGTGATTATCTATATACACATGCGCACACGTGTGTACATGTGCATACACATGCGCACACGTGTGTACATGTGCATACACATGCGTACATGTGCGTACACATGCGCACACGTGTGTACATGTGCGTACACATGCGCACACGTGTGTACATGTGCGTACACATGCGCACACGTGTGTACATGTGCGTACACATGCGCACACGTGTGTACATGTGCCTACACATGCGCACAAGTGTGTACATGTGCGTACACATGCGCACAAGTGTGTACATGTGCATACACATGCGCACAATGAAAAAAAGTTCATTATTGATATATGAAAGCATATATTAAAGCAATGGAGGTCTATAGGGTTTCTTGAATCCCTTGTTTCTATAAAAATTAGGATTTTTCTATTTTAGTTCAAACTGAACAAATTTTCAGTCATTCAAGAACTGCAAGACAATTTAAAATGTGCTATTGGGAATACTTCCAAAAAAGCAACAAAGAAATTGACCACTGTATTAGAGAAAAATAAAGGCTATTAAGAGCTTCAGAAGATTTGTGCAGTTTTGAATGGTGAAAATCTTAAGAGCCTAGATATAGCGTTTATTTCAAAATTTCTCCGAATGTAGGTGCTGCCATCATTGTTGATTGAAAAACGGTTTTTTAACGTTTTTTCTCCAGGTTCGAAGTCACGTACATAATAATTAATAGAAAAATAATTTCGCGTGCTAAGCTTGTAAAAAGGAAACATCGTGCAGCCAATACATTAATGCACGTGCTAATTATTATGTAATTGTTCTAAGTCGTTTTTATTATGTGATTGTTCTAAGTCGTTGTAGTATGCCTGGACCGGATTCAAAAATTATATAAATCGACCACGTGAAGAACAATACTTTTTATTACATTTTGTACTTTACTGTATTTTAATTGAGCGATTGTGAAGCGATTTCTTGCAGTTTTAGTAACACCATATAAGAACACTCATTTGTCTCGTTGTCGTCTGCTCAAAACAACAAGATGGACGTGGATCTAGGCTCTTAACGAAGAAAGATATCAGTTTGTCTATTTCTGATATTGCTTGTTTTAAGTGGACCAGTTACATCTTGTGATGTAGAACGTACTTTCTCGAAGTATAAAGCACAGGCATTTAGAAATCGGGACGAACACAAGTTGGCTCCGCCCTTTTTATGACGAACGCAACTTCTAATTGGTTGTTATGTAGCCTGACGTCTGATGTCTCCGCCCATCTCAACATCGAACCACACAACAAACCAGTTAGAAGTTCCGGTCGTCATAAAAAGGGCGGAGCCAACTTGTGTTCGTCGCGATTTCGAAATGCCTGTGTATAAAGCTCTACTAAATAACAATCTGCATAATTTTAAATTTGAAAAATTGAGATTGTTTTTTGTTGTGTATTGTAATCCCCCCAAAAAAATAATTGTGCAAATGATATTCAATAGTGCATATTTTGTGGGCATATTTTAGGATTTTTGACAGCATATTTGCATGCATATTTCTTTGATTTTTAGGGCATGAAACCGTTGACCCTAGTGATCACCAACTTTCTAAATAGACTAGATTTCAATTGAAAATTTCTAGTACGATATTTGACAATGCAGTTCGGCATGTTTTGTTCGGACCCTGTTTTGGATATATAGCACTGTGAATCAACCTTTTAGACAGATTCACATTATAATTTTTAAGAACGTCACCGTCACGAAATTACCGTCAACGTCACGTCAATTAATGGTAAGTTGTCTATGTCGTACTGAAATGAATAGCCTATGACTGTGTCGGTGACACATTTACATGTTCATAAGAGACCGTCAACATTACGGACCATGATAACTGTCAAACTGTTATGCAGTGTATTTTATATGGTGTCGTTCACCTTTTGCCGTCAAAAAAAAATGTTTTGACGTGACGGTCTGTGACGTTGATGGTCTATTCTGAATGTGGAAACGTGTGACCAGCACAATCACAACTATTCGTATTAGTAAGATGTGGACGACAAAACATTAATTGATGTGACTTTGATGGTACATACAGGCTAAAGAGTGAATTAACTGAAAAATTGACGTGACGTTGTAGCTATCGCTGCACAGTTTTGCTTCATTTCCTTCTATGATTTAGTTAATAATATTTCACTAATGAAGCCAATACCACACAACTAAAAGATAATAATTTCCAACATGGTCGACAGAAACCATATGCAGTATTTTCACCGACTTAAGTCACTCACTTGGTTATTCAAATTTTAGTAATGGTTTTGCGCCAGTTTTTTTTTTCTTCCAAAAAACTTCTATTAGCTTAATTGTATGTTTATACAAAATAGTATGGCAATATTTGTATGAAATAAATATTCATATGGGCTTTTTGTGACTAATAAGTTCGATAAATCTCTTCCCACCACACCGATTCATGAAAACTGCTTTGATAAGATCCACACGTGGCTTTTTTTTAAAGAAAATTAAAGAACATAATGTATTATAATAATAAAAAACGTCAAATCGTATTTACCATTTCTTAAGTTGCGTAAATGCAAATAATGTAGAAGTTAAAGAATAAATAAAGTAGCAAACTTCATGTTGTATTTGTTACCACACATTGTGCACATGTGTAAAAAAATGCAAACAAAACTAATTCAAATATGTTTTCAAAAAGACTAGATAAAAAGAATTTTTTTGTATGGTACTTTCATTCTATAATTCATTAAATTAAGAAGCTGAGCTTTGTTTGAGCCTACTTGCCACACATCACGTCTCTTGAGAAATCCAAATTTCTACAAAACATGCAGAAAGTAATTTTCGTTCTAGTTGCAGTTTTTGGATGTAAGTAGTTTATTAAATTCTATAATAGGTCACTTTGAAATAATTGCTTAAACCATTTTTTTTCACTTTTACATTATGCTGACAAATGCAGGCCTTGCCATGAATGTTGTAGAAGGAGGTGCAATACGAAACATTAGAAGCATTATTGAGCCTAGAGAATCTCCTAATGTACCACCACGTGAGAAGTTTACTGTGAATAAATAAATTTAATTAAGAGCCTGAACACTCTAGCGAACACGTGCTATAAGATTCCATAAACGCAATGTTAAGTGAAACTTGTTGTGGCTCTTTATAAAACATGATATCAATTCTAGCTACACTTAAGAAGGCTTTACAACTAATTTTTAACTATAGTTGAAGTTGCAATATCTTCTTGATTGTTGTAGTATGCCAACTATTAACAGTGTTTTGGTTGTAATATTTAAAGGTTTTTTTATTTTATGCAATTCTGAAGTATGTTAATTTGCCTGACCTATGTTAAAGACCCTTGACCTTAAAAAAGGCCATTTTAGTAACACCTTAAACTGTTAAGGAAATTGTACCTATATGCATTAATATATTCTTCAGGTATTGAGATAAATTTGTAAAAATTCGAGCCATAGCCATAGAGCCATTTAAGCAACTTCAGAACCACAAAAGTCACCATGTCTCATGACAAGTGAAACTAGAGCATCTAGGCTCTTAAATAATAACTGTAATAAGGGGATAGTTTTGAGCAAGGACTAAGTTAAGGCATCCCGTTTCAAATGAAGCACTTTAATAGCTCAGTTGCAACATTTTTGCCTTGATTCTAATTCTGCATTTAGTGGGCGCTCAGCCCCCAGTTCCTCAGCAACAACCCTATTTGAACAGAAATTAACCTAACTTAACAAAACGTAACTAACCTAAACGAACCTAAACAATCGTTTTTTTATGGGGGGGGGGGGGATTCTCGCATCAAAGGCAGGCACGTTACCACTGAGCTGCTAAAATTTCTTATTTGAAGCGGGATACCTTAACGTAGACCCTATTTAAATATAATGTAATGATATTTATTGCTAATTTTTATATGTTTAGTGTATTGTGGCCCTGGTAAACAATATATAGTAAATCCAAACAACTGTAATCAATACTTTGCATGTATATCCAACATTGCACAAGTTTCACAACCATTACCATGTCCTCAGTATACCTGCTATGTGGAATCAAAAAATAAGTGTGATTGGGAAGTTCAAGGGTAACGTATAATTTTAGTCCATAACTGATCTGTTACGACTTAAAATTAATTGAATCGGTTGTAATTGAGATTTGGGAAAAGAATTGGGAACATATATTAGTAAATTTATTGACTGGATAATAATCGTGTTTTAGACAAAAATGTTTCTAGCATTACCTTTACCTTAATGTGAAGTATTTTGATTAAAAATGACATGTTATTGTTTATCATTGTATTTATGAGTGAAATTTATTTGATAAATCTAAGGACAAATCTAGTTTAATAAACCAAAGTCTACAGATAAATAGTGATTGCTCACAAATGAGAATACATTTTCTCAGCACTACTTGGATCATTTACAATACGTGTACGATACATTTAGTACAGATGCTAACAGGTTATGGCTTTTTAATTGTTGCTTTGTAAGGGGGGGGGGGCAATGTGCATAGTTTCTGTTAGGATCTTCTAAAGTTAGACCTGTTATTAACTTTCTGGTTCATTGTGGTGGCAGTGGTTTTCTGGTACTCAGACGCGGAGGAAACATTCTAAAGCATTTTAAACATCAAACATATTAAATAATTAAGAAACCGAGATAAACCTACCTTTATAATTTATTGTATTTTTAATTAAACGCTCAGAAGAGCCAAAAAAGTTCCAACAGCATACACGACTAGTGAACTGGGTTCTTATTTTTTTGTTAGGTCATTATCCATTAGTTGCTATGATGACCAAACCGAAAAAATTGAACCTATTAGTCTGTTACAGTTGGAGCGGCTATTGAGGCTTTTACTCCTCTTCTAAACGTTAAAATTGAATACTACACATTATGGAAGTAAATTTTGTTTTCTTAATCATGACATATGTTTTATATTATTAATTAAGACGTAAAATATGTTTTTAATTTCTTAAACGGTAATAGTCGTTAACGATGAAAGCGCCATCCATGCCATATGTTGCTAAAACAACGTTTATTTATCTCTTCTTGAGAGGTTCTCTACAGTAATGTTTCAAAGCAGGAAATACAAGGTGAACGAAATGCCAGACTCGTCACCCTTATTTGAAAATTCAGCCATTTTATTTTTAAACATTATCTGTCATTATTTTGTTAACAGTGTTGTGTAGCACAGTAATACTAAATCTATTATGAACAAATATTCACCATATGAGTGTGACGACATGTACAGGCTGCCAAAGTCACCTCATTTAACAGATCCAGACTTCTTTCCGTAGGGTCATTTAATAGGCAAAGTGTACGCTAACAAGCCGCGGATACTGGAACAGCTCAAAAACAACATTAGCCAAGTAATCGTGAATCTACCGCCGAAATCTTGAAGACAGTGATAGAATATGCAATAAAACAAGCCTCCTTGGAGGGAGAGGCGCGCGTAATACTTGAGAGCGCCAGAGCACACAGCGGTCGTTGTCTGTTGCTTTAATTTTTAAGAGTGTTGGCCTAGTTTTTATGCTTGGCACTGTGGCACATATTACACTTTGCCCCTTTTGCCAGTGGGCTCGCTAAAATTCTGTCATGCCCCCTCGAAATTTGGTTATAGATCCAGCCCTGATCGTCCTACTTGCACTTTTTTGGATGTTTATTAAATTCTATTAAATAAAACTTTTGAATTATTATAAATCAATAAATGTAATCACAATAATTCAGTAATGTGTTTTTTTTTTAAATTGTAATGATATTTTGAGTTTTTTGCAAGAGGAATGGGCAATATTTTGTAGATATACGTAACTGATTGGTATACATGTAGATCTACGTCATGCGTCTATGTATGTCTTTCACACTTAAATACGGTAAACATTAAACTGCCGAATAATAACCTTTCTGAAAATCGGTGTGGATATTGAATAATTTAAAAGTCGATTTAATCAAAAGTTATATCAACAATTAGAACTGTTGTAGTTCACTGTGTAAAATATATATATATATATATATATATATATATATATATATATATATATATATATATATATATATATATATATATACATATATATATATATATATATATATACATATATATATATATATATATATATATATATATATACATATATATACATATATATACATATATATACATATATATATATATATATATATATATATGTATATATATGTATATATATGTATATATATGTATATATATGTATATATATATATATATATATATATATATATATATATATATATGTATATATATATATATATATGTATATATATATATATATATATATATATATATATATATATATATATATATATATATATATATATATATATATATATATATATATATATATACATATATATATATATATATACATATATATATATATATATATATATATATATATATACATATATATACATATATATACATATATATACATATATATATATATATATATATATAAGTCGAGATCTCGAGATAGTAAGTCGAGATTTTGAAAGAGTCAGAGTCTAATTTATTTATTTCAATTTCCTCAACAGGGCTCCGTAAAAATCACCAATGGAAATTAGCATAAAAGAGCAAATGAGTCAATGGATGGACAGTATGCTATATATGTGAATGTTTATGGCACCTTAAATTACTTTTCAAAAATAACTGTGCACGAAATTAGAAAATATAAACGAAACCAACCGAAAACCAGAACACACCGTGTTAAACGGCTATACCAGATATTGCATTATTCTAATCTTAATTTTTTTTATATAGATCTATATACTAAATGTGTATTAATGGAGATGCAGGCGCCATCTACTGGTTCCTTTCTTAATCTTACCCATGCCGATTGCCGTAGCTATAGCTACTGTACATTATTAGGAGGCAATCGGCATGCGATAATTGAGTATACTCAATTATCCGGACTAATTAAATAGGACCAAACGTGGTCCGGATTACAGAAAGTCCGGATAGTCACAATGATAGATAATATTGCCACTTTCTTTACTTTAACACTTCCTTTCTTTATTTTAATCTCGTCTTAGCTGTTAGTAAGTTAAAAGTCAAAAAGACTGATAAACATTAAATGAAGATATAAGCAGGTCTGGAATACCATGAAGTCAAGATTACCGCGATTAGGATAATCGAGATTCTACTGTATTTACAACATGATAACTGTGTTATAAATAAACTGATTATGGCAATTAATGATAATACCCTACATTAACATTAAGAATTTTGAATAAAAGTAACATGCTGTCATTGTTTGAGTGGAATTTGTATCAGAAATGTAACAATTAACAAATTTGCATAAGACACCTTCAACTAGTGCAGACCTAGTTCTATATTTATTGGTGTATTGATTTTAAGAAAATTGGGAAGCATTCAATTCAATTCAACTTAGTACACCTGCAATCAGCTTAAAAGCCATGTGGCAGGGGGGATTGCCCTGATCACAAATGATTGTCATTCAGGCAAAACAAGACATCATTGTCAAATTGAAATCATCCTAACAAAGAACTATCAACTGGAAGAGAATTTCATAGTCTCATAACATTTGGGAGAAAAATCATTTCTAGCCATTAATTCGTTTAAAGTCACTTCATTTTTAAGTTTTTTTTATAATTTTAATGAAGTTAGGACATAAATTAAATTTGAACAGTAGATACAAAAGATGATTTATTAGAATTTTTTAATCAAAATGGTCAGTAACAGCCAGAAACCAAAGTCCCACTGGTTGAATGATAAAGATTTACATGGCCCAACACTTCAGAGATGAATTTTCTCCATCATCATGGTCAAGTAACATTACATTTCAGAATTGAACAACAAAAAGTGATCCGAATATGCAAAAATAGCCACAACTAGGCCAAGAGAAAAACAAAATACCATTATTTGGTTCATTAGAATGGGAACCAATAGACAAGAAACAACAAAGACGTTAACAACGTTTTCGTTAACAAAAGCCTACACTTACATAAAATTGCATGAGAGTCAGATCACAGAAGTCGAAATAAAAAATTAAAAAATATACACAGAATAGTCATTCAAATTATATTAGTTCCTTTTTATTATACTTTAAATTTTAAAAATTATTTGGCATTTGTTGGGTAAGTCTTGACAATATTGAAAAACATCCCTCAGATTTTCGCTTTATGATTTAAGATGTTAGCTAGCCTCTATGCAACAATTTTCTATTAACTGCAAAAATGAGCATGATTGTCCATTTACAGAATTTCTGTACATGTACTATGTATTCTGTGGTATAGGTGAGTTATAGAAGATATATATGACTGATTGAATCGGATTTAATAAAAGGATTGTGATTCACACTTTAATAAGTTATAATCAATTGACTACAGAATAACTGTTTTATACAAAATATTACTGATATTACATAACACTAACCTATTATAGCATGACAATTTTACGAAAGTACGAAAAGTATCAAATAAATATTTGTATATGTGTGTGTGTGCCATTTGCATGTGTGCTTTTTATGATCGTAAAGTTCAATTAATTTCCTGAGTTCTCCTACCGTCAATCTGAAATCATTGAAAATGTTTGGGTTCTGTTCCTAAGCACTTTTGAAATTGTTCACAAATTAGTTTAATTAGAAAACTAAGCAAAGAACAGAATTCTAACTCTGAAAGCGCCTTATGCCTAGTTCTCACAACCTTCTTGTAGCTCGGGCTAAAATAGCCTTGGCTAAATGACTGTGTTCACATGCGAGCAGCTACATATGGGCGTTGTGACCTGCCTAAAAGTGGCGCTCACTACAGCATATTTATTTCATTTTTACAAATTTGGCACTGGCCATTATGTGTGGACATTGTGCGTGTGTAAAGCCTGCATAATGTATACATAATTGGAGGGAAAATGGCTGATATTGTCCATACTAACAAAACTGAATTGCATGAGTCTTCATTGAACACACTAAATGCAACATATTTTAATTGTAGGTAGGTTGATGATTTAGAGTTTATGGAAATAAGTAATTATTAAATAAAGATCAATTGATAATTTTAAATTATTTTAATAAGTTAACAAATAGACTGAAACATCTAACAATGGAAATAAAAAATGAATGACGCCATTTTCTATTCAGATTTATGACCACCAGGTGGCGTACGATCAAGTTAACTTTGTCTTGCATTCACACTAAATAATGTGTAGGCTACATATGGGTAACCGAGGATACCTAACCAAAGCTAACATTTGACATTGACCACCATCTAGTGTGTGTTCTCACAACCTTTATACATAGGCTAAGTCCTTAGCCTGAGCTACATAAAGGTTGTGAGAACTAGGCATTAGATCTAGTTCTACAAATAATCAAAATCTTATATCTTTGAATAGCCAGCCAGTATTTTTTTTTTGCGGGACGCTGTTTTTTTACCTTTCTTGTGGCATTTTTACCAGCAACAACCTTATGAAACAATACTGTAGCTTCTCCATCATTTTCTTCAAAATGATTTTTTTGGCAATAGACGACAACAACTGATTGCGTGCTATGAATTAAATTAGTTTAAGAGTGTGTATTTGCGAGCGGCTTCAAACAAACAATAAGCACAAATAATGATTCAGACTTGAACAAACCCACTTTTCAACTAAATTTGGTTTGCTTAGATGAACATAAGGCTTTCTTTATTTATTATGAATAATTTAAACAAAAATAGTAGCAAATTTATGCACCGACGTAGAAAAAGCAAACACACCTAATTCAATATATGTTTTAAAGAATGCAGTTACTATATAAATGAGAAAATTGTTGTAATGGAATAATGACATTTTAAAATTTGAAAATATCGAAAAGCTGAGCCTAGTTTGAGCCAACTGCCACATCGCATCTCTAGAAGCAATCCAAATTTCTACACAACATGCATAAAGCAATTTTTGCCCTAATGGTAATTTTTGGATGTAAGTTTTATTAAATTCAATTAAATTTTATTTTTGCAATATTCGTTTGAAATCATTTTTCACTTTTTTTAATTTTATGTGCACAAATGCAGGCCTTACTGCGAATACTGTAGGAGCAACTGTAAAACGAAGTCTTGGAAATAGTACCAAGACTGTAGAATCACAATCTATATTACTAAGTGAGTTTTATCATGAATCTATGATGTTAATAACAATATTAATTGTACCAAAAAAAATTCAGTAACACAGTAACAATACAATATATTAATGTTTATTTTAAATTTTTATGTTTTTTTAGCTTCTTGCTCACCTGATGGCGAAGCTACTGTAGACCCAAATGACTGTCAATATTTCATGATATGTGCTGGCGGAACGCTATACAGGGTCCTCTGTCCAAATAATGACTGCTTTATTTCTTGTAAAGGCAAGTGCGATCCTCAGGGAACAAACTGTTAGGTATAAATGATTATTGTTAATGATTGACTTTGGCTGTAATAGATATATTGGAAAACAAAATTGTGATTCACTTTTAATAATGTATGTAATAAGTAATAATTTATAACCATGTTTTAGACAAAATGATTTACCAATAGATGATACTACCTTACTATAGAACAAAATATTTTAAGAAAGAAAATTGTATTAAATGATATTCACATCTTGTTTAATAAATTAACATTGATTAAACTCTTTACTCACAAATATGAATAAAATTTTCAGACATCCTGAGATAAATTGCAATGCAATACAAGTTGATCAACGTAATGTCTACATCTCCACCATATAAAACGATTAGGTATGTTGGATTTTAAAACATCATCAGGCAACAACTCATACAATTTATAATATTTTGAATTAGACAAAGTCAATTAGTGTAGATCTAGACCTGATGTTTTTCATTGAAACCTATACTGACTTCAAAGTAAGAATAATTTTGTTAAAATTGTAAAAAAAATTTAAAAAAGAGAGAGGTAAAAGTGTAGTTTAGCGTTTTTAATTAAAGAATTTTAGCATGAAAATAAGTAGCATATATAATTATTTCCTTCATATAATACATATTTGCAGTTCAAATGATGCTATATACATGCAATATGAACAATAAGGAGCAGTCATTTTGTTACAGAACCTGGCTTATAAATTAATAAAAAAGATTATTGACAGTTTGTACTAGAAATAAACGAAATTAATAAGAAATATCAAACCTATAAAATAAATATTTTTTAGATACAATTGTACATGTCCACGGCATGTGTACGTTATAATAAATGAAAAGATTTCATGATATTATCTGACGTAATCGTGAGCAAAAAAAAGGTGTCGATTAATCTAAATATCGGATCGAAATTACAAAAATAATTAATTTTTGTAAAAGTACTTTTTTTCACATGTGACTCACAGAAGAAATAAAGAGAAGTTGTACAATGTTACAGCTGTTATTACCTTGCATAACAAAAATTAAGCAAATATAAGCATATTTTATGTACAAGGAGCAGTCGAATACATATAAATACATTAAAAAAAATCCAAAACGCTATTACATGTAGATAACGTGGAGTTTCGTTTTTTCGACAGCTTCAGAAGATTCTTACATCACACCGCGGTTTGAAGAGTGGCACAACTAAAAAAAAACTTTTTTGGGAAAATGAATCTTCTCTTAACTTTAAACTCATTTTCCCAAAAAAAGTGTTTTTTTAGTTGTGTCACTTTTCCAGCAGAGGTGCGTCATGTCCACAATATTAAACTCAACTATGTTGCAAACAGTAACCTAACTGAATTCTATAAAATGTCTAGCTAATCACTTTTTAATACATTTTCTGGTTCTTTTATGCAGACAGGGGTGCCCAACCCCCCCCCCCCCCCCCCAAGGCCAGTGGAAAATCCCCCCAACCCCGGACCAAATGCTGAAAGCGTTTTTTTTAACTTTTCAAATATAATATGAAATCAAATATACTGTAATATTTCAAATATAAAATGATCGAATTTTACATTGTTTGCATAAAAGTTTTGTGACTGAATTTCAATTGGCCATAAGATGTGTTTGAAACAAAGTTTTTAAATTTTAGAATACATAAACATTTTCCCTATTTTGCGAGCATAGCGAGTGAGTAATTATTTTATGGTATACTCTTGCTATCAATTTCGGTGAGCGTAGCGAGCCGTAAATAATATGACATAATAATATGACATATAACAGTGGCTGAAACACACTACTTTCTTTTAAAATATAAATTAAATAATAAAATAATAAAAATTTGGATTTTCGACCATTCTGATTATTATAAAAAAATATTTTAATACAAAATTTCAATCACCAAAAAAAAAAAGGCAAATGGCGAGTTGTTCACCAGACTACCCCCCTGTGAGCACCCCTGTATAATGCAGAACATGCACATTTCAGGCCATATATCATTTTTATTCCGTGTATTATTGTTTGAGATAAAACATTACGTATATTGCTATTTACCTTCACCAGGGCAGTCACATTAATACATAGGCCGTCGCTTAAGGCGCATAGGTTCCTGGGGCACATTTCAACAAAATGTAATTTTTTAAGTTTAAAAATAATTATCTAATTTAATTATTATTTTTAAATCAGAGAAATAAATGGGTTAGAACAGGTAAGTATATTGGTTTTCCATGTCATATAATTAGATAAATAATATCGAAAATATTATTGAATAATCCGGAGTGTCGGCTGAGTTCTAATACAAAGATAAATAACATCATATATGACATATTTGTGCAAATGTCATGTATTAACAAACACGTATGTTGTACTTGTACAAATGTATTTATGCAAATAGATTTACCAAAAACAAAATGTTACGAAGAAAACAACTATAAAAACGAAAAAGAAGTTTGCACACTAGAAATGAAAACACATTACATGAAGGCAGGCCTATATTATTATGTAGGTAACACGATACAATTCAACATGCATAAATCATTTTCCTTCTATTCACAGTTTTAGCATTTAAGTACATAACAATTAAAATTTAAACATTGTGGCATACCAAGTCTATCACCTCACATAGGTATGTGGAAGGGGTCACAGATTAACCCTTTTTACACTTACTGTATGGTTAGAACAATGGCCAATGCTTACCTAAAGCAATGGCCACACTTACAAATCCTTTAGAGCCAACTCCGAATAAATCTTGTATGCCAAAATGTTAATATAAATATCTTTTATTTGTACAAGTACATTCGTATTCATTGACTTATCTTAAAAAGATTCCTGAAACATGGCAACTGTTGCTAGCTTGCCTTCTATATTAAAAGAAACACCAAAAGTATCATCTAAAGATGATACTCCCCAAATATTGATTGACCATCAGACCATGAAATCTAATATCCTGTAAAAGATATATTACCCATGATACGAAAGGTAGGTGTGATGTTTCTTGACATCCAACACCTCCTACCACCAGTGGCACAACAGTATGCTCAGACTAGGTGTATCAAAGTGACATTCTAGGGATTAAACGTCTTCACAGATAATATTTCTGGACAACCTTTGTGTGATACTCTAAAAACAAAAGAGAAAACCAAAGCTGACTTGACCTAATTCTTGTTCTCTCTTTTAAAACAATGATCTTATTTCACATTAACAAAAAGAAAAAATAATACACTAAAGGTAGGCTGCATTAGAATTTTCAATTTTCCTCCACTCACCATAACCCCTAAACGAATAAAGTTGGCAGCCAGCAAATCTTCTTTTATTGAATCATGCTTTTTTCAAAGAATAAATTAACCCACATGGGTTACGGTAAAGGTCACCTGTGATCTCACAATTTACATTGGTAGCAAAAATTGGTTATGGCTTTGACAGGGAAGTGAGAGGTTCTTGATTCAAGTACGGGGCTGGAGTTTTTGTGCATTAATTTTTAATGCAAGGCAGCTTATACCAGAATCCTGAAAAGTATTTACATGAAATGTTCAACACGTAATGTTTACTGTGAAATGTTCGCAACCTGAGATATTATTTAAAACTACAATGACACCTGTAGAAGACTGGCTTTCGTTTTAGTGTTCAATAAAATGAAGTTATTTTGACCTTTGCAACGGCCCTGGTCTTGAGTAATGCTTATATCAGCTTTCAATTTTAGATTGATCAATTCTCATCGTTTTCAGGTGGGCATTCATGGTTCGAGAAGAAAGCGACTTTACCTTAGTCTACTTTAAAGTCGTGATCAAAAGCAGATGTAAAAAACACATGCAATTACTGTAAATTTTGTAGGTTTATAAAGTATATGTATATGTATCGAACTCATAGTTTAGAGTTTGTCATTTGTCTGAACACCCTATAATAAATAAAGAATATGTAACGGAGATTCTCACCTCATGCTTGGGGGTGGCTGGGAGGCGATCGAGACGATGACTCCCTGCCCTCCAAGATAAGAATAATGGATAAGAGGGTTGTATCGTTGGTTTAATAGGACGTATCCTAGAGAAACCAACGATGCAGAACTCTTGGACATGAAAATCTTTAGAAAGTTGTTATTGCAAGGACCAACGAAGATCCTTCTTGATTGTTATAAATATTACATCTTATAGATGTTTTTCGTATCATAATTAATGTATTTAATTGAAGCTCCTGGTTGTGTCCAAGAGACTTGGACACACCTGGCACCTTTGTTTAGCGATCATATGTTTGTATTGTATTAAGAGTATATAAGCAGGACTGCTTGGATTGAGAGATCAGACTGGCTAGATCTACAGACGCTATTTTCTACCTCTGGACTCCTGAGGTACCGACCCTTGTGTCCCTGGTGGTTAAGTATACAACACAGGAGCCAATCGACCGAAAGACTTAATCATCAACATTCACTCGACACTTTCTAATGGCGGACAGAGACCTCTCTGCCAACCGTGAAAAAACGGGAATGTTACAATCAGCTTCCAATTTTAGATTGATCAATTCTCATCGTTTTCAGGTGGGCATTCACGGTTCGAGAAGAAAGCGACTTTACCTTAGTCTACTTTAAAGTCGTGATCAAAAGCATATGTAAAAAACACATGCAATTACTGTACATTTTGCAGGTTTATAAAGTATAACTTCTTTCACTCTGAAGGCACGCCTACTTTTTTACACTAAAAAACAATGATCATTTGCATCATTAGTTCTAATTTAAATTTGGTGAAAATGGATTAAAAAAATAATTATAAGTCTACCTTTTATTTCATTAGGCCTGGGTTTGGTAATTGGTATCAACAATTTCTTGTTATTTATTCTATTCTCCAGTGGCGGATCCAAGGGAGGGTCGCAGTTGGCAAGTGCCACCTTAAAAGGGGAGGAAAAAAGAGAAATATATATATATATATAGAGAGAGTAGTGATGTACTACAGTATGTCATGATTCATCGTACACCATCAATGGCAAAGAAAACTAAGAAGTATTTTTGGAACAGCCACAATTACAATAGTAGAATACTAGTGGGGTAACCCGTCATAAATGACTGGAGCAAAATTCACAGGCAATTGTGCCCAGCATTAGAAATTTTTTTTCTCCGCCCTTTTATGACGTCATGCCAAGTAACAAACCAATTAGAAATTGATGACGTTCATAAAAGGGCTGAGCAAAAGAAATTCTAATGCTGGGCACAATTGCCTGTGATAAACTGTAGTTTAATTTTGTTCTTTTTTTACTCCTTTCATTTCAGTTTTAGTCACCCCTCCCACTTTTTCTCTTCCCCCTTCTACACTGTCCAACCTTTTCCCCTCTCCAATTTAATATCATGGGGTTCTTGGATGGGGAGTGGGCAACATATAGTTGACCTTGAGAAAAGAAGTGGTTCATTCATTTAAATTTATATAAATTCCGATGTTACACACACAGAGACCTGGCTTAATGTATATATAATTGTGAAGTATGTTATATAGGTGCAATGTGGGCACTAACCAGGTTCTTGGAAATCTGCACCCCTCCCCTTATGAAAAAATCTTGAATCGGCCACTGCTATACTCGAAAGTTGAATCAAACTGATGACAAAAAAACATTACAGGGATAATTATACGTGGTTCATAGTTTGTACTGAGTAACTAACAAAAACAAAATAAACTTGTTTAGATCTAAGTGCTTGTCACTCTGCATGTTTGGATTATACTAAAGTAATTGAAAAGATTTCATGATAACTGCATACACTATACCAGCCCAACAGCTGTGTAGTTATTAATGAGATTATCTAATAATCCGGAGAGAAATGGTGTCGAATATCATATATAAAACCGAAGATTAATAAAAAAATACAAAAATAATTCGTTTTTGTATTACCTGCAGAGCCGGGCAAAATACACTTAAGTTAGTATCTTGAATAATGCAACTAAAATATGTATTTCTAGTACAAAATACAAAATATTTTAATAACATGTATATGGAATACAAAATACAATGGTATCTTGCAAGACACATTTCAAAATACAAAATACAGCATTTCAAAAGTTGAATTAAATGTTTTTTTGAACTATTGACCATGCCATTAAACAGGGACACTAGATGCCAAACTAGTATAGTAGTGCATACTTTTTCTTTATCAATGGATATGTATCCAACATACTGACTTTTTTCTTCTTATCTTCACTTATTAATCACATTGGCTAAACAGGCTTAATGGCTAAGGAGTGTGATATGTGCTACTCTGCCAGATGACTAGTGACTACTACTAATCAGTCTAATCTAAGAATCTTATAATTAACTCTTACAGAAAGTGTGAAATTTTCACACTTTCTGTAAGAGTTAATTTTCAGTAATTTTTACAGGTAACAGAGTTAGTATTTCACAGTAAACACTATTATACTAAGCAATTTGTCACTTGTAAAAATTGTGCTTTATAAATATAGAAAAATGTATTTTTTTGTATTTTCCAAGATACAAGATACATGTAAAATGGGTATTTCCAATGCAACATACAAAATACAATGAAACAGAGTATTCCTAATACAAAATACAATTGTATTGGGGCTACATAATCCCCAATACATGAAATTCGATACTGCCCAGCTCTGATTACTGGTAGTTCATTTTTGTATACATACTTTTTCCAGATGCAATTCTTGCAATAATGAAAAAAAGGAAGAGAAATCGTAAATTGTTACATTTTTCGTTACCTTGTGTAAAAACAAAACAAACACGCATAAATACATTATCATCCTATTAGTAGTCCAATACATATAAGTTATATGTATTTGATATAAGGGTCCATTTAGACCTATACAAGTAGACAATGCCTAGGAGATGACCAGCACATGCGCCAGGGCCAAAATATAGTTGAATGGTTTTCAATAGAACTGTTTATATTGACACCGAACTCGTCCATTTTACAAACAAGTCTCACTCAACTATCATTGGCAACGATATTTTTTTTGGAATATCGTGCACGTGCACACATACGAGCACGGGCACACATGCACACACGTGACACACATACAATCACAAGGGCAAGATCAGCTTCTTTAGAGGAAGTGTCATTGTCATTGGTGGCTAAAGTGTGCTCACTGGAGGCACAGCTATCTGGTGCAACTGACAATCACCTCTGCCAAACTACAACACAAATACAGCAAATACCTGAAAACTTAGAGCCCAGCTACTCTGGGGCACTTTAGAAAGATTGCTCCTCGTCCAGTTAACCACATCCATCAACAACTGGCTACACTTATGGAAAGCTGCCAAGTACCCACCATCCACAACAGGTCACTTATGCTCTGGCAATCAAGCAACCCAACACGGATCTATATTGTTGCCAAAGTCCCCAACGAACTTTCAGGCTTGCACTGAAGCAGGCAAGCTAAATATAAAATGAATGAGATTTGCAGCAGCAGTTTATAAATAAATTTGCAGCAGAAGTTTATAAAAAAAATGTGCAGCAGTAGTATACTGTGTGTATTTGAAGCCTATGTTGTAACAGGGGTTTATGTATTAAACTTTCTGAATGCGCATGCCATTTGTTTGCTTCCATAGTTTTGTATTTTTTATTCGATGTCCACGATTTTCAGAAAGAACAATTGTTGACATCATTTTATCTAAACAGTTATGTCGCCAGTCATTCTAAAGTCGTTGCCTGGTCTCGTCCCTATTTCTCCACGTGCTAATATAGGTAGAAATGATTTTTTTCGGGCTCATGTCGTGCTCGTCTCGTAGTCGTGACATTCCTGTATAGTTGGACCCTAAATAGGGGAAAATTTTTTATTAAACAGTTATTATTGTATGCTGCAAAAGAGATGAACGTTCTACAAAATGGAAAAATGATACAATATTATTTGAAGTTCTTTTTAACAAAAAATTAATTGTTGAACATATACAGTCAACAAGTTATACAATGTTATTCAATGACATGTAAAATTTCCCAGTTAACTTTGCAGTGGGGATTTATTGAACGAAGGGCAAATAGCAGCTATAATTTAATCATTTAGACCAATAATTTATAAACTTACATTTGGTTTGATTAGTCATTCATCAAAATATAATAAACATTACAATAGTCTGTAAACAATTAATGTATATCAAATTTTTCCGGTTTTTATTCATATTTAACGTTTTGCTATTTTGGCTTCCGAAAGAAAACTTTTTGTCACAAATTTCGTAATTTTAGGTTTATTAATTTAAAAAAAAACTAATTTAATCTGAGCCACAGTTAAAAAGGTCTATTACTAGACTTGTCTATAGATGACCCTATCATGACGTGGCCCACTTAACTACACAAGTTACATTTTTCCACACGTAGGAGCAATGTTGCTTCTATTTCCTTTTAAGTTTTAAAAGAAAGCAATTTAGTAATTTATGAGGTTCGCTTAAGTCATTTAAGACTTTAAAATAAAAGAACAATTCAGAATTTTTTTAAATAACATTTTATTATTATTATTATTCCCTCAATCCCATTTAGATATTAATACAAGAAAAACACATTGACATTAAAAATTTGTTAAAATATAGTAACCCATTACCAAAACCAAGAAAAATAAAAACACAACCCAATACAAAATAAAAACATATATACAACTTACAAACACTGGAACATGATGAACTTAATACAAGGTTCCCAGCCAATTCTTTTGGTTTCAACTATGAAGACCCAACAGTAACTTTGTGTGGAAAACCCAAGTGGGAACCAGCTCAAAGTTTGTGGGGAAACAACACAGTGCCCAGCAGAATGATGGATAATCCTTGTGTTAAGTTGCTGGTTGATGAGGTAGACAAATGAAGTGGGGTAATTCAAAGGAAACTCAGAGGCTTTCTGTCTCCTTGGCTCAAATTCGAGCTCTTTTTATTCAGTTTTGGAGGGGCTGGACTCTACCTCATGAACCCATGTTATTGGTTAGTTTCATAATAATTTTTCTAATAATATAAAAAATTATACCTAGAATATATATATAAAAAATATTGGACATATACAAAAAACAGTTAAAAAAAGATAACCCTAAGCTATAGCTAGCAGTTTTTCTAATCTACAGTACATATATTACAAAGTTAGTTTAAACTATAAAAAAACTGTCTGGCTATAGAGACAAGAAAAAATTGTCATTTGACCCCCTGTTGATCATATAAGATGGTGTATAAGTAGAAGAAAAAAAAACAAACAAACATAAAAAATCATCTTCCACCTTAAGTGTATATATAAAAAATTACAGCCCTAAACCATTGCAATAACTGAATAAGATAATAAAACTAGTTTTTTGTTTGAAAATTGAGAAAAAAGAAATAACTGAAAAAAGTAAATACATGTAAAAAATAAACACAAAAAATAGTGAGTTGTAGTTTTTAAGTGGGTCATTTCATGTTTCACAAAAGTTTTGTTTTTTAGGGGAGAGAAAAAGAAAAATATAAAGTGTCATTCATAAAAAAAATGTTATGTAAGCCTATTGCTTCCATAACAGCAATGTGGGGCGGCTGCCCCCTTTCCAAAGCCATTTTAATGTTGTCTCAAAAACCTTTAAAAAGCAAAAGGATTCAAGAATTTTTAAAATTAAGAATGGGTCAAAAGCCAAAACTATAGTCCGTGTCTTTTTTTCAAAAAACGTCCAAAAGACGAAAAATATTTAGATGCTCTAAAAGCTCTAAAAATGCCTTAGGAGCGCTCAATTTGTCCCATAAAGCCCCCTTCTTCTTGTCGAGGACACCTTATACCAATGCAGATATGCTGGTAATCGCCCCCTATAAAAATTATTCATGTTGAAATTATTCATGTTCAAATTTATTGAAAATTAATCACTGAACAATTTCTTCTCAAAGTTACTTGTTGTAACAGAAAAAAATACATTTATGTATGAAATTTAAACTTTTCTTTGCAAAAGAAAAAGTTAACAGTCAAGATTCATCATATCTTATTAATACGGTGAGGTAAATATGTCCTGTATGGGTGATTAAGACTCTTAAAGTAGATAACCCACCTAGCCCAATTTATATCGCTCTCCCCATAGGCCTACATAAAAAAATATCCAAAACGGTTTGGGATAATCCGGAGTATCGGATAATTGAAGGTGTACAGTAATCGGTACCGGTATTCTAATTAGCAGATATACTAAGACTAAAAAACAATCTTACAGTAAATCATCTTTGAGCAAATGTTTTGTGATGCGTCATATGTTATATTTACGCAACTGTGTTCCTGCAAACATGTTTACATAAGCACATAATATGTTAGGAAAGAAACGGCTATAAAAAAGGAAACCCGCTTTCAATCTTAACAATCCATACTAAAATTGAAAAAGCTTTGATTTCATTTTGTCGAAAACACCACCATTATACATAGATTTGTATATAGCTAACAATACTATACTCAACATGCAGAAAGTATTTTTCATCTTAATTGCTGTTTTTGGATGTAAGTAATATATACCATTGTATTAAATGTTACTTTAAAGAGACGGTCACCTCCAGAAAATTCTTATCAAAATATTGTCAAGAATTATTCAACGATTACCAAAACTATTTTTAAAATTTAAAATAAGTCATTAATATAATTTTAAAAAAATTAAAAATCAGTTGACCTCATATATATGAACTTTATCAGATAGATGCGCCAATCAACAACATACATTGGACACAAAACTCCCCAATGTCTACTCCTCTACTCGAATTCTGATGTGGTGTCACCTCACATTTTTTTTCATTTCAAAGTACTATAGATTTAATATTTGAATTATTTCACATGGAAGGTTGTATTGAGTTGAATATGAATAGGGAATACCAATATTTCATTAAGGAACTCTGGAAATGTGAGGTGACAACCATTGCCACAAAATTAATGGGGGGGGGGAGACTGTCGTTTTTGGAAATTTAAAATGGCGTCGTTTGTTGACTCCGGAACAGTCACTTCATTTACAAGTTTTGTTATGGTTTTAATCACTTATTTTAAATTTTAAAATCGTTTTGGCAATCTTTGGGTAAGTCTTGACAATATTATGAAAAGATATTTCTGGAGGAAATGGTTTCTTTAAAATAGTCTAATTGCTTGAATAAATTTCTCTCTTTTACAGCAGTTGTAAAAGGAAAGCCTACAGGTAAGAAGTTTACTACAATGCAAGGTTTAATAACAAATTTAATCAAAAATATTCAATAACTAAAAGAAAGGGCTTAAGTTGGGAGTACTTACCGACAAACGAAACAATTTAACTTAATGTGATTCATTATGGCATTGTTAATGTTTTTTTAGAACCCTGCACCAGAATTAATCAACTTATTATAGATTCGGTAGACTGTGCATATTTCTACGAATGTTCTTATGCCGATCCAGCTGGAGATTTATATCCACAATTACAACATTGTGGATTCGGAAGCTGCTTTAGCATGAAAACACAAGAATGTACTGTGACAAAATAAATTGACAATTTCTAATGATACATGCTAATATTGTACAGTAGCATCAATTGCCTCTTAATAAAATGTAAGCTTACTTCTCATATCGTTATTTAGGTCCGTTCACTTCTTATGTGTTTCTTGTACTTGGCACTTGTTCACAGCTGACCGCAATCATTGTTCAAAAATGAATTGAACACATACAGTAGCATACATTTCAACTTTCAAATGAATTCGAACTTTATGGCAGATTATTATTGTCATCAGTGCCGGGTTTATATTATTGGTGACCCTAAGCAATGTGCGAGATATTTTTGCTCTTGCAAATTTTAAAAATGAGATTTTTTTCGAAAGCCTTATTTTTTGGCACCATTATGCTAATGCCAAGGTTTTCATGTTTGCAAATTCGGCTATGATTGTCGCCATCAGTTTTAGAGAAGTCAATTCATTGTAAGAAATTGTATTTGTTTCTATAATAAACACTGTGTTAGGGAACTCCAAGACCGACACGGGAGCGGTAGAGGGAAGGTCGCGGGACATCCAAGATATGGCGTGCAATGGGCCTACTCGCCGTGGGTATCGCAGCATTGGCGTGGGCCTCCCCATTTCTCGCCATATGTTGGATGTTCCGTGACCTACCCACTAACGCTCCCGCTCCTGCTCGGCCGTTGGTCTCGGGGATCCTTTATACTTTCGCTAAAACATTTTGAAGAGTGCCATTCAAATTTACCAGTTATTAATAAACTAATCAAATTAATGAAAGCAATATTTGAAGTTTCACAGTGACAACTTTAAATATAAACTTTTAATACTACGTTAAAACAAAAAATTTGCCATTTTCACTTTCAAATTTTTACCAAAAAATGTAACATTTTTTGCAACAAAAAGTTTATTCTTAAGATATGAACCTGAAATTACATATTTTTTCCACTTTACTAGCATAGTCTATACCTACTGTTTTAATATTTTATGAAAGTAGGGCCGAATTAATATTGTAACACTCTGAGAACCTTTTCCCCGAAACGTTTCTCTAAATGGACGACGTTCACCTGATCTCCCAAAATATAACAAAGTCGAGAATAACGTTAGAACAAACATTATTTATGAGCGTAACAATAAACTGAGGTTATCAACAAACTCCAAAGAGCTTCACAATTGTTCGAGTTTTCTGATCAGCAATGATGACAATTGCATAATTAAAAACAGCTGATATTTGAATTTACCACTTTTTATACCTGTGCCTGACCACGCCCCTTTATGTGACGAAGCAGACACATGTTTGGTAAATTCACCTACCATATGTGACATCTCCAGTAACGTCACAAATATCCACAAAACAAGTATGACAACCTGGTCTGGCTTCTTTGCTAATTTGAAGGAGCAGACGAAATTCCTGATGGCTGACTGCCAGGCTGCATCTAGTAGGCAGCCAAGCAGGTGCGATGTTGTGGCCAGTGGACCTCTCTCCATAGAGTTTTATGGGTGATCATTAAATAATACATTTAATAATTGCTTTGAATAGCTAGATTAATAGGAAATGGCGTGGTATGTTTCTTTTGTTTTATTTTAGTAGATACTTAATCGTAAAATACATTTAACTCTTTCTACTTTGGCTGTTTTTTTTAAAAAGCCAAGTCTATAGATTTGGTTTCTGACCAACTTTTTTCGAATTTTAAAAAATTCGTGAATCATTGTGCTTTTCCAAGCTTTTGGAGACTTCTGTGGCCAGTAGAGTGCTCCTTAAGCAATTTTACGGCTTTTAGAGCATTTAAATATTTTTCGAATTTAGGCTGTTTTTAGAAAAAAAGACATGTCTATAGACTTCGTTAAAAGATGCATACATAGCGAAGGTTGCAAAACCAATTTCATTTATATGAACAAAAATGAAGCACAAAAAAATGTATGTCAGGTAGGCGAAAATTCGTAGCCTCTAGGACAAGCGTAACCAGGGCCTGAAATTCTGTAATAGTTTTGAATGTGCTACCAGCCCACCACCTTGATACTTATGCTGTAACAATTGTCATGTGCAATTAGAATGCTGACAAAATTGGGAAAGAAATTCTCAGCAGATTTTTAATAGATGACACATCTATTCTTTTTGTAGAAATTATGTAGAGCATTATATTCTTGGGAAAAAATTATGGCCATTTGGTTTATCCAATAGCTGCCGAATGGAGACTATCAGTAGACCAGTATTTTACTTATGTAGGCCCCTACTAATCGTCATTATTATACATAATACATTTGTAGGCCTACATTATTTTGAATTTGAAAACAAAAAAACTATAAGAGAAAATTGAAAGCGTTTTAGAAACTGGAAGAATGAACAGATTAGTTAAGTCATGAGCCAAGAGATTACGCCCTCAGGGCGTAAACTTTTTACAGTCAACTTTAACACGACTTTCTATGGAAGACGTGTACCCAAGATCAGCCCGTTGAACCCAGAAAAAAAAAACATGGGCCGGATCTGGGCACGACTTGCCGACACTCGATGCCAGACATCAACAAGCCTTGGACCGTCACCATTTTTAGACAGTAAAAAAGATACTTAGCCTATCCTAATTGTGTGTGCTTTCGTGACTTGAAAATTCTTCATAAAAATTGTGTAAGCACAAAATTGTAATGAACAAATAAAATACTATGAAAACCTGAGTCACAATTTTCAAATTTATAACAGATGTTATTTTATCCAGTTTGCCAACATATGGCGTTGTGTATCTAAGTCTATGCATCTATGGAAAAATAGAAACCAAAACGTAGTTACTGACGTTTTTGTTTCTTATGGGCAAATTTTATCAATTTACTAGTGGAGTAACCCGTCATAAGTGACGGGAGCAAAATTCTAGTTTAATTTTGCTACTAAAAAGTATTTAACTATTTTATAAGCAGCTTAATATTGTTTGGGTTCTTGGATCGGGAGAGCGCAACATAAAGTTCACCATGAGAAAAAACGGTTCATTTAAATTTAAATAAATTCCGACATGCTTAAACGTTTTTGTCCTTGTTCGTACAGCGTTATACACAGACAGACAGACTTGGCTTAATATGTATATAATAAATTAGTGAGGTAACCCGTCATAAATGACGGGAGCGTGCACAGCATTAGAATTTCTTTTACTCCGCCCTTTTATGATGTCAGACCAAGTAACAAACCAATTAGAAATTGATGACGTTCATAAAAGGGCGGAGCAAAAGAAATTCTAATGCTGGGCACAATTGCCTGTGATAAATAATATGTAGTTTAATTTTGCTACTATTATCCCCTCTCTTTTTTATATTTGAAAGAGTAAATGAGTTTTTCATTTTCTCTGGTGTGCGCATGCGCGTCGTTTGTTCCTTTTTTCCTTATTTCATTTCAATTTCAGTCAGCCCTTCCCACTTTTTCTCCCTCCACGTTTCTCTCTCTCTCCCCTTCTACACTTTCCAACCTTTTCCCCTTTCCAATTTAATATCATGGGGTTCTTGGATGGGAAGGGTGCAACATATAGTTGACCTTGAGAATCACATGCTCAAAAGGCCATGGGAGAAGAGCTCAAAGAAGACTAATCCTGATGCAGGTGAAATAGACTTACTTGTACGAGAGGTGGACATGACAAAAGCCCCTAGTGAATACAATGTACCACCAGTTGTCTTGAAACATCTACTTACAATTGGAGAAGGTTACCTGCACAAACTATATAATAAATGTCTAAGAGAGGGTCAATTCCCTAAAGCATGGAAGAAAGCTAAGGTAGTATGGATAGAGAAAGGCAGAACAAAAAAGTTCCGCCCAATCTGCCTACTACCAGTTATCGGGAAACTATTAGATAAACTCTGCGCAAGAAGACTCATTCTTTCTCGAAAAGCATAAAAGCACTTGTCGCACGAGCAATACGGCTTCAGAGAGGGTCGTAGCACAATCATGGCCATTGAAGCCTTGCAGTCAAAGATAATAAGTCTGAAGCAGCAAAGAAGACACTCCTTAAGGATCTCGTCAGACATCAAAAAAGCATTCAATTCGGCCTGGTACCCTCAGATATTGCTGGAACTCAGGAGGGCAAAATGCCCAAGAAACCTACTGAGCATAATCGCATCTTTCTTAGAACAGAGAGCAGCAACATCTGGAAGTGCGAATATAAACATGACAAGAGGTTGCCGCCCGCAAGGTTCATGCCTGGGCCCAATTTTATGGTTAGTTAAAATGGAAACCTTCTTCACAGAGATAAAAGCACAACTAGAAAATGAAGACTTAATGCAAGCAAGACGACAACATAGTGCTAATCATATCAGGAAAATCTGTGAAGGAAATCGAGAGGAAGGTCGGGCCTCAAAGCGATGGCTATGCTTTTTCCAGAAAGCCAAATTCTGAGACATCCGAAACTATCATTTGAAGGTTGTCAAATAACACTCGACGTAAAGATAAAATATCTCGGACTCTGGATTGATCCAAAACGGCAATGGCTCAGCCATGTCAAAAGCATATCGGAAAAATTAACGAGCATCGCATCTTGCCTGTTTAACATTTATAGGAAAGAATGGGGATGCTTCCGGACACACTGAGAGATATATATCTTAGATGTGTCGAACCCATGGTAATGTATGGATCTGAAATATGGGGAATTAGAGGAAGAGACACGAGAGTCATGGCAAGACTTGACGCTACTCAAAGACCATTCTTAAAAGCCATCTGTAAGGCATACAGAACAACATCCAACAAAGTGATGCAAGTAATTACAAACTATCCACCTCTATGGCTGAAGGCTGAACAAAGATACAAAGGGCAAAAAATGAGGAACCAATATGCAGGAAGGCTTGAAGACACCATACAATAATATTAAGTAGCACGGACCACCCAGGCTTGAGCATAGTGCTTAAAATTTGCGAACTCGAACAGGAAGAAGAATCCAAATACCAACTTCATATGTTCACCATGGTGCTTGTAGAAAACCGGTCTATTCTCCAAGAATGGAAAGGCGGCCTACCTGACGAATCTACATTGTATCAGGCAGAAACATACGCAATGTGTGTAGGTGTAAACAACATCGTGCCATTGGACCTTCAAGGAAAAAAAATTGCCCTAATATCGGACTCAAAGGCCGGGCTAGTAGCAGTAGACAAAGGAGACAAAAAGAATGAAAGCACCTTCACAGCACATAAAAAGATCTGTGAGATAAACAACAGTGGAGCTGCCATAGAGCTCAAGTGGGTGAAGGCACACTCAGGGCAAATATGAAATGAGCATGCAGATAGGTTAGCCAAATCAGCCACCACGCACGTGACAACTCTGAAAGGGAAACTCCCCCAGCGTTGGATTAACCTCCAACTGGATAAATCAACCGTAGAGATGTGGCAACAAGATTGGGACCAGTCCCAGAAAGGCCACGAGACATATCGCTGGATTCCTAAACTCGATGCCAAGCAAAAACCACTGTCCGGGAAATTGGTGCAAATAATAATGGGCTACGGAGAATTTAATATATACAAGAGAAAATTTAACCTGGGTGAGAATAACATGGAAGGAATTTGCAACTGCAGCCAGGAAGAAGTTATGATAGACCATCTGCTCTGGAGATGTGGAGCTACTCAAGTGGTAGCAGCGAGAATGAGACTGCAAGCTGTGACACCCCTGCACATGTGTTGCCACACATGTGTAGGGGATGTCGCTACCCGGTCTCTTTGAAGTTGACCACCCCTTTCTTAGGTGGGAGGGCAGCCCAAAGAAATGAGTGTCCGAGTCCTGAAAGAGTTTTCTTTCATCGACACATATGGAAACGATTAAAGAAAGGAAATTACTTTTCCTTATGTCCAGTGACACTGAACAGACCTGAATAATTTCCGGGAAATTATTTGCATATTTCGGGGAAATGAGTTCCAAAAAAGACAATATTTGGGACCAGAGATCGCCATTGGTCAATACAACCTGTGGGCGGCCACTGGTCACGAGTGGCCCCTCCCAGGGGCCAGAGTAATAAAACAGGCACGCAAGGTATCCTCGGGAGGACAGTAGGCAGAAGTTTGCGGGACCAGAATGTTTCCCTCCTCGTTCAGGTGCGAAATATTCTAAGTCAGAAAACCGATTTCGGACTTAGAATCTTTTCTGAAAGTTCAGTTCAGTATCATACGCTACCTTTGTATCGCCAATGTATCAAAGTGCATGAAAATAAAGTCAGTACTTCATGAGAAGTGGCACTTTTCTTATCGAGAAGTCGTCATTGTTTCTTTAAATCGTGAGCACTTGATTCCCGTACAACAGGAATCCCTACAGTACCATCATGCCGAGGAGTCTGACTCCTACCCGGAATGGAGGTGCGACAAAAGGACGCACATCCAGATCATCAAGTCGACCTGGATCACCCGGCAGGATGCAGAGCATAAGTTCGAGAAGTGCGGAGCGGCGTACCATCTCTACTCAACCGGCTGGTCTGGGACCAGCCACCCAAAGAGACAGTCAAAGCGAAAACATGCCTGGATCATCCGGTCCAGGCATACTACAAAGCAGCTGTAAACAAAATTAATCTAGGATGGCCTTGTAGTGTGGACCACTTCTTAACAAGAGACCTGTTGGAACACTTTAAAAGATTTTGCAAAGAAATTTTTGAAGAGGAAGAATAATGGATGACAAAATAACATTGGGTTTTTGAGCTAAAAGCTTTTCCCAAGATAGGGTCCTCTTAGGGGCTCGCTACTGGGCGGGTCCAGGCTGAGCCATCCGCCCCTTGGTGCGGGAAGCAAGTGAAGTATGGTGTGAAGAAGCCCTAATACCCATCAGGTGGGAGGGGCGTAGAACAATTCCTGTCTTCACTTGCCTCTCGTCTGCTTCTTTGCTGCTCTCCAAGCAGTAGAGATGCCGGCCGCACAGTAGAGACGCCGGCCACACAGTAGAGACGCCGGCCGCACAGTAGAAACGCCGGCTGCACACTCTGAATATCAGATGCGTATGCTTCGAAGGGACTGCTCAGCTAAAGAACTATTAAAAGCAGTCCAGCCGCAGGACGCAGACACGTCGGAATAATCCCACCTTAAGCCATGAAATAACTAAAAGACTGGATTTTCAAACATTCTTCAAAATATAAATAAAAAAGATGCAAACGGTGGCCGAAAGCGACCTCGAATGACGGTAGTTAATTAATATTCTAGTTTAAATGTTTTGCGCTAGAATTATAATTCTTCATTCAAAATAAATATTTCACCTATTGTCACTGTAATAAGCTCAGCTGCAGTATTTAGAACCTCAGGGCTCTCCATATTTTAAAATGATGCTTACGATAAAAGTTTAATTTACACAAAACAGTGTCAGCTTCACTTCAAAAATAATTAATAAGACCACACATTTATTGATAGGCCTATAAGACATAACATTTGTTGACATTATGTTCGACGTTTTTAGGCTGTTAGACCTATTAGTAAGGATAACTTAAAATTGTGGTTATTATGACAAACCATGTTTGTTATAATTGACCATTAATTACTATGGGGGTGTTCACACGAGACACCACCAATGTTGTGTTTGCTCTACTGTCGCAATGAGCGTTTGAGTTCAGCCACAAGTGGCCAAGTTGCCAAGTTGGCAATTTTGATTAAGGTCATAACAGTGGGAATCAGAATTATAGCATTCCATTGTTTTCAATGGTGATCCGAGAAGCACACAAATTGGGAACACAGTTTCTTGTGTGAAGCCGTACACAGTGCATAATCACACGAAACACTCTGCATCATAAGATTCAATGGCCAGCTATTTGTGTGGACACAAAGTGTCTTGGGTGAATCAGATCTAAGCTTTGTTTCACATAGGATACATGCATGTCACCATTTTGTGTCACGATGTGGTGGTAGACGCGACTTGCTTCACATAGACCACTGTTGAGAAGAATGAGCTGCTTGCTGCATTTGCATTCTATTGTTACGACCCTTGGTCCCCATTAAAAAACATGGGCTGTTTGACACTTGTGGTTGAACACCAACACGCATCAACACTGTTGAACAAAGAAAGGAATTCGGTGTCTCCAGGGCCGTGCCGTACAATGATACAGAGAGGCGGCCGCATCAGGCAGCACCGTAATAGGGCGGCATAAGCACTAAGCAGTGAAATCAAAATACAATTTGAACCATTCAATAATTAAAAATCTTTACGCAAGGCTTTTCTATATTGGTCTATGTTATTCCGATATTGATGTATACGATTTATGATTTATCGCACGCCTCTGCCTAATCGTTTTCGGTACCCCTTGATTTCGGTTGCTGGTGCAGGTGCATCGTTGGCGAGCGCTCGCCGAAAGACTTTTGATTGACAATGCGAAGCTATTATTTTTGTTTGTAACACACCGTGTGGCTGCTCTTAAAAGACAATTGCACGTGTTACGTGTTGATAGTTCTGCAAACTAACATCCCACTGAACTAGCGTTTCTGTAGAAAAGCGATTTCTCAGCAACAATTCAACTGGTTTGTATGAAAGTATGAACATAGCTAGAACTAAACAGATGTCAGGTCGGAACGAAGCATATATAGCATATATAGCTTAGCATTATCGCCTTTGACCTCAGATATCAAGGGGCAGATCAAACTTTATAATTTGGGCTTCATGGTGACCTGACAACTATCAAAACTATCAAAAAAATTAACGAGTAAAAAGTGCCATCATGTAAAAAAAAGAAAATGCAATACTGCAATAATGAATAATTTACAAAAAACTGTATTCCGTAATATAATTTTTTAAAGAATTTTAACAGAAACCTTCACAAAACTAGTACATGTTGCCTCCCACGACGTGTTATTTTAAGAACAACTGCTGCCAAAAAAAAGTAATTTAACGTAGCATAACAATTGCAATCAAAAATCTAAAAGAAAACAAAGTGTCCTTGTAATAATAATCGCTGTTAATAGAAACAGGTGAATCCTCATTATTAATATGTCGTCTGTGGCAAGTATTCAAGAAACGTTTAATACAGATAATATGTTGCAAATTGCCAAGTTTTTTTTTCTGCTTCTATTGAAAGCACATAACAATTATGTCTTGCAGCATAAATAATATAAAACATCCAACACAAAATACTATAAAAACATAAAGTCATATTGCCGAAGAAAAAAAAACCACTTGTAAAAGTGTTTCATGCATTTGTGTATTTAAGATTTTTTTTTTACTTTGTTTTCGATAATTTACAAAATATTTGTACTTCAGCTTTACAAGAAAAAAATTAATATGAATAAGCTAATAATTATCACCGTTTTGGCAGTAACAGGTACAGTAATGAGGGAGGTATCATTATACTGTATGTAAAAAAAAAGTTCGTATTACGTGCGTGTATAGTATTTATAACCACACAATTGTTAGTCTATAATAACCATAAAACTATACTAATATTTTGGGGCCTATGCATTTCAATGTTTTCCAATTGCACTCCATCCAAGCCTGCAAAAAAAACCTTAAAAATGCAAAATTACGTTAAAATTTAAATTTAAAACTCGTTTGCCGCAATTTATTCTGTAAATATTCTGAACGATTTTTTTTTAAATTTCTGATTCCAAAATATTTTTGAAAAAATTGCTTATGATAAAAATAGGTATCTATAATACACTCGCGGTAAACTGAATTGGTGACCGGATTATTGAAATGCTTGGAATCACGAGATTCAGTAAAAACTAATTAATTAAACCTCAGAAAATCATTTATTTTAATAAACTAGTGGGAGTAACCCGTCATAAATGACAAGAGTATCTAGTTTAATTTTCTATGAATGTCCGGTTGTCATGAAGTAATTTGCCTTGACCACTTGCATTTCTGATAAGCATCTTAATATTGTTTGGGTTCTTGGATCGGGAGAGCGCAACATAAAGTTGACCATGAGATAAAATCGGTTAATTTAAATTTAAATAAATTCTTACGTGCTTAAACGTTTTTGTCCTTGTTTGTACAGCGTTATACACAGACAGACAGGCAGACAAAGCTTAATATATATATTAAATAAATATAAAATTATTTACGCAATCTTCAATGTAATTTTTATAATAAAAAAATTGAAATCAGTATGATGCAATACAAGGTATAGCCGATAACATCTTGTTCTTTTTTTCAGTTTCTGTTTAGATTCGAAAAGAATCTAAACAGAAAAAACGCGAAAAGCGTTCAGTTATTTTTTGAAACGTAATTTTAAGTGCCATACCCATACGCACTCAAGTATGTAGTCCATCCTCTAATACTTTTTTATAACCAAATTTTGATTACTTCTATTTTTACAGGATTCCGAAAATAGCCTACTTGTTAATTTCCATAGACGGTTTTAAAAGAACTAATCGTCTAAGGAAATTGTCAAATAGGCTATTTTCAAAAGTTATTTTTAAATAAAAAATTAAATGAATATCATAAGTTCATAACTAGATTTTGCAAAAGTAACAACGGATGGACTGTATATTTAAGTGCTTATTGCACTTGAAATTACAGATCAAAAAACAAAAATAACTGTATGCGAAAAGAAAGAATATAAACAAAAACTAAACACTCCTTTTTAAACGGCTATACCAGATATTGCATCACATCAATTTCATTCATGTCTCGTAAACATTATTTATGAATTACTATTACACATTAACAATGCGTTAGTAATCATCAGTAAAAAAAAATAAAAGCCTTTAGTGACCATAATCGTTTAGCTACCATAACCATTTGGCAACCGTAACTATTTGCTAACTAACCATTCAGTATCCTGTTAACTAATCTCCAGAACTGCTAGTTCTGAATTATTCATATATTTTTATGCAAAGTGACATTTTTTAAACTCTTCAAAGCCTATTTTTACTGAATGGTTATAAGTTCATAACTGTAGTTAACTGCCAATATGTATAAGGGAAGAATCACACGCGCTGAAAAAATCCCACTGAATTTCACTTTGTAAGGCATCTTACAAAAAGCGCCATATATATTCTGATTTCTAATGCAAAAAAAAACAAACAATTTTTTAGTTCTATTTCTATTTTCTGGTGAATTTTCAGCTTGTGTGATCCTTCCCCTAACTGTGCAGACCTGTTTATTTTTTTCGAAGGGCTCAAGATTAAAAAAAAACTAACAAAATGTTAGTTTGTGCACTGTTAAAAGTCATGACGCTTACCATCAGTGGTGCACCTACCACACTCGAAGTTAGATTATTGTAGTTAATTACTATTTATATTTGACAATTACTTTCCACAGTTGTTAGCCTAATAGCAAACGAGGATCATCACATTGAAAAACGATGGGCTCTGGCATGTGAGTATATTGTAAATAATTTGTATGCAACAATTAAATATTTCTAATGACAAACTCCAGCCCCATTAATTCCCAGGTTTCAAAACTAGAATTGTAGAAGATTATGCTAAAAGTTTTTTCATGGCAATATCTTTAAAAATAAACATTTAATAACGCCATTTTAAATTTCAAAAAACGAAAAGTCTACCCCTCAATTTAGTGGCAAATGTTGTCACCTCAATTTTCCATAATTCCTTAATCAAATATATCTATACCCTAGTCATATTAAACTCAATACAACTTTCCAGTCAACTCGAGAGCCACGTAACAGGTTGTATAATTCAAATATTAAATCCATAGTACTTTGAAATGAATAGGAAATCCATGTATTTGAATAGGGAATTAAAAGTAATGTGAGGTGACAACTTTGGAATTCGAGTAGAGAAGTATACTTTGGGTATTTATCGCCAATACTAAAACATTTTGAATTTTTTTCCTAATGTTTCTCCTGAAAAACAAATTTTCTCTAAACCTCGGGTGGTGGGGAGAAGAGGCTTCCCAGTATAGCCACTGCAGTGGCGCCATCCGGTGGGGGAGGACACAAACAAAATAAAATTCTATTCAGCCACCTTAAATCTCCTAAACAATTACATATTTTCATTACGATGATAAGTAGTTAATTAAAATCAACTTCAATAAGAGAAATATTTTTTTTAAAACAATTCCTTGTGATACTCTTATTAATTGCCTTCCTACATCAAAGTACAAAACCAACTGAGAGTCTGAGATGCTAAGTTTGCCTCTGTCAGACGAGGCGACTCGAGTGGCGCCACATGTGTCGCGCCACTCCGGGTTTATTTTTAGCCAACTTGACTAGTAGGAGACACAAGCAAAATAATTTAATAAATTTCTTAACGTTAAGTTTTGCTCGATCCATTACAGTGGCCGTTTCACACAGTGACACCACATGAGATTGGCGACCGAAGTTGCTCTAGGTAGCCCGTAGCGTGCTACAGGGGAAGTGACACCACTCCATGTGTGCTTAGCATCTATACACAGTTAAAATGACTTGTGTGGCGCCACTCGAGTGGTCGCATCTAACAGAGGCCTAATATACAACTTCTATCTAATTAGGCAGCCACTTGACTTTTATTAATTTGTTCTCATTAGGGAATATAAACGACGGTGCAAAATTATTTTAATTCATTTCAAACTTTTTTTTTTTCAAATAATGAAAATGCGACTGTTTTCTATGTCAAAATTGCCAAAGACAAAAAAAAAATTGTCAGTTTAAAATTCTAGAATCACTTCAATTAATCAGCTATTATCTATATCTGAATGCAAGGAGAATTTTTATGATTATATTTTTATAAATATAAACTTTTTATGGGATTTTTCAAAAGGCACTCAACTTTTTTTTTCACGCTTTTCAGCGTGAAGAAAAAAAGGTGAGTGGCTTTTGAAAAATCCCATAAAAATCCCCCCCCCCCAAAAAAAGGTGAGTGGATTTTGAGAAATCCAATAAAAAATCCCCCCAAAAAAGGTAAGTGCCTTTTTGAAAAATACCATAAAAAATCCCCCCAAAAAATCGTAAAATTAGATTATTTTCAAACGGCAAATAATGCAAACGGCAATTGATATTGTTGTGGAACTTGTATTTTTACCTTTATTCCCTTTAGTAATTTCAAATGATTCGTGGAATTCTATCGTAAATAAATTCACAACCAGAACTTACAATTGTTTTGTCGTTTTAATGACGGTGTCCTTCCTTAATCGTCATCATAATAACACGTCACGGTCATTTTAATGATGACCCCTTTAAAGTGGCATTTTGGCATCCACTTGATATTACTTCATTAATCATAATAATCAACATCATCACCAAATATTGAATGACTGTCACCATAGAGAATGGACAACAAATAGGACGCGAAACACAATATTATAAACAACAGAAAACAATTGTCATTGTCGCATTCACGTTCACACCCATTCAGTTCAATTCAAGAGAGGCAGGGGGAACAATTCCCAATCACAAATGGTTGTCACTGAGAAGAGGCATAGACATCATCGTCAAATTGAACTCGACCTAAAATAGAACTATGTGATGGAAGAGTATTCCATACTCTAAATACATTTGGAAAGAAATAATACAAATATGCATCAGTTCTAGCTCCTATTTCTCTAATGCCTAGTTCTCATAACCTTCATGTAGCTCATTCTAAGGACTTAGCCTATGTATACGGGTTGTGAGAACACACACTAGATGGTGGTCAATGTCAAATGTTAGCTTTGGTTAGGTAGCCTTGGTTACCCATATGTAGCCTACACATTATTTAGTGTGAATGCAAGACAAAGTTAACTTGATCGTATGCCACCTTGTGGTCATAAATGTGAATAGAAAATGGCGTCATTCATTTTCTATTTCCATTGTTAGATGTTTCAGTCTATTTGTTAATTTATTAAAATAATTTGAAATTATCAATTGATGTTTATTTAATAATTACTTATTTCCATAAACTCTAAATCATCAACCAAACTACAATTAAAATATGTTGCATTTAGTGTGTTCAATGAAGACTCATGCAATTCAGTTTTGTTAGTATGGACTATATCAGCCATTTTCCCTCCAATTATGTATACATTATGCAGGCTATACACAAACAATGTCCACACATAATAGCCAGTGCCAAATCTGTAAAAATGAAATAAATATGCTGTAGTGAGCGCCACCTTTAGGCAGGTCACGAAGCCCATATGTAGCTGCTCACATGTGAACACAGTCGTTCAGCCAAAACTATTTTATCCCGAGCTACAAGAAGGTTGTGAGTACTAGGCATAAGGGTTTCTAATAAGAATTCCATTTAACAATGACCTGTTGTCTGGAACTAGCAAGTTGTTCACTCACAAAAGGTCGCACAACCCGTGCGACGTTTGGGACGGCTGTATATGATGGAACAGCATTTATTATTATAAGCATTATTTTTATTATTATTATATATACTAGTGGGGTAACCCGTCATAAATGACGGGAGCAAAATTCACAGGCAATTGTGCGCATGTGCGTCGTTTTTTCCTTTTTTTACTCCTTTCATTTCAATTTCAGTCACCCCTTCCACTTTTCTCTCTCTCCCCCTTCTACACTTTTCAACCTTTTCCCCTCACCCCCTCCCACTTTTCTCTCTCTCTCTCTCCCCTTCTACACTTTCCAAACTTTTCTCCTCACCCGCTCCTACTTTTTTCTTTCTCTCCCCCCATTCTACACTTTCCAAAGGAAGAGTTCAACATATAGTTTACCTTGAGAAAAAAAAAAACGGTTCATTTATTCAAATTTATATAAATTCCGACGTGCTTCAATGGTTTTTGTTACTACACACACATACACAGACCTGGGAAATTATATATATAATTATATTATTATTTATATTATTATTATTATAGCATAATTATTATTAGCATTTATTAGCAGAACAATTAGCATTTAGCATATTCGCGCATAACCTAATTAACATCCTCCACCAAAAGACACTAAACCTTACGAAAAGTTAAAAAAATCGCCACGTCCCAAGTCAAGTCTAGCCTCCACTGCCAACACTTTACTACGTCATACAGTAGAGAGTTCATTGAATAAATGTTGATAGTACCCAAATGGTTAGTAATTAAAAAAAACTGACAGCTGTATTATAAGCCTACTTCTCAATGACTGCAGCTTTAAAAACTACAAGTACTGTAGTTCAGCATGTGCAATACCAACCATAAAAGAAGTAATTTCCTGATTTAAAAAACAAAAACAAATAAGATATGAATCTCAATCTAGAAGGCCAGACCACAGGCTCATTTCACAAAACTACAAGTCTTGTCAGTAACTAGTAAATTTTTGCAAGTTTGTAAATACTACTTATTTTTTACTTATTTTTTACTTATTTTTTACTTATTTTTTACTTTATTTATTTATTATTCACAAAAGTACAAGTGTACACTAGTAATTACAAATGAACTTTTACAAGTTTATAACCGAAATACTTGTAAACCACAGAAGATCACATGCAAGTTGTAACTAACAAGTGTAGTTGACAAACTTGTTACTGACACTTGTTACCAACCAAAAATGTTCTACCTAACTGAAAAGATAGGAAGATTATTTTTACAAGTGTTTCGAAGTAAGTTCCAGTATGTCCTTACTATCTCATATTTCTTTTAAAATACACAACTTGTTTCCTAATGCAACACGTTTAGATCAAGCATTTATATAATGTAACCTGTAAATTGTCTAAATTACCCACATTGAGTTTTATTTTCATCAGTCAGTATGACATTTAAGTTCTGTCTATGGGCAGGGGAAGGCAAACTATTTTCAGTATAGCCACTGGTGTGGCAATTGACAAGTGAGATTAACCAGTTTAAGTAATATTTCATTAATTCCAATGTAGTCTTAGTATTCGACTTCTCCATTAGAACTGTCACAGACACACAAAAAAACAAGTTGTTTTAATTGGAAAATTTTTTTTTCAAATTTAATGCTACAAGTTGTAGTAATTTTACCCAAATTTCTGAACAATATACATATCTCAATTCTGCCAGGTATAATGTCACACCACAAAAATTCTTCAAATTTTAAAGTTGAATCTGAAATATTGCAAGTTAGTCATAAGAAGTTAGGATCTACAATTCTTTATTCAAGTATTCAGCCAAATATACATTATTAAATAATATACCGTTATAGACTGCAATTAGAAAAGAATAACAAATAGCATCCTTAAAATTAGGTCATGAAATGACTCACTAGTAAAATCCTTGATATCAAGGCTACCTGTAAATTACATATTTCGTGTTTATTTTTTTTTTCTTTAGATCCATGCCAGGCAATAAACCAACTTATTCCGGATTACTACAACTGTTCCATTTTCTATCAATGCAATAATAACAGTCTGCCTTCAGTCTACATATGTCCATCGCCATCTTGCTTTAGCCCAGGAGTTGGTGCCTGCTATTATGGAGGATGTTATCCAACCTGCCAATAATGGCCTGCACAATTTACCTAATACTATACAATGCATTTTTCAATTAATAAAAATATTAAGATTTACTTTTTTTACGACATTACAATATATTCACTGTTCATTGATAATATAATTAGTTCATGGTAAAAAAAAGTGGCTTGTTCATAAAGAATTCAACTTTATTAATAAAATTCACACTCAAATGGTTCATTCATAAGTCAATAGACTCATGACAAAGAAGAGGTTTCTTGAATTAAAAAGAACAAATGTTATTAATAAAAACAAGGCTAATGAGTAATTATTTGCCTCACTCTTATGTCAATCAGAAAATAAAAGCAGTTTTACGAGAAATGTTTCTATTTGATAATTTTCAATATCTGTGTTTTTAAAGTGTTTTGTCTTCACAAGTCAATTTCCTCGCATGTAATTTTATGAAAGCTATGCTAACTAGGTCTATGAAAACTCCAAAGTATGTTCCGAAACCAACAAAATAGAATCTTAGAAATTATGAAGGATACAGTTAAAATTTAAGTTGCAAAAAAACACTTGAAACATGTGAAAGTCTAATTCTAAAAAAACTAAACAGATGTACAAAGAGTTGAAATGAGAACTTAATTGGTTTTTAAAAACCAAGGTTGATGAAACCTTTTTAATTATTTGATTTCATAGTTTTTTAAATATAATTTTAAATCATTTTTGATATATTGTTAACAACTAACTTAAAAGTTTTTAATGAACAGCTTATCTTGTTTAAGATACCCAATATTAATTATCAGAATGTGCCACCTAAGGGTTAAACATAGCAGAAAGGCGAGTCAAGAGCCAAGCTGGGATACAAAGCTGCGAGTTTCAGGACGCTAGATGCTAGTAGTGCTGCAGAAGTACATAGTGATAGCGAGTCAAGAATTAAATACGATATAACCGCACTGATGCACTTATGTAATAAAACGTTCTACGGCCATTTTCTGAGGTTAATAAATATATGTTTTACAACGTGTTTACTACTGTGTACGAGAGAGTCAACTGGAGCAGCATTTCAAAAGAAATCGTTGGTTAATTCTTCAAGATTCAACAGGATTCATGACGATGGACGAAGCCCTGCATGAAGCATCACTATGTGCTGATCAATTGAAATATGTAGCTTTCATCACAGCTTGGCTCTTGACTCACCTCTCCACTATGTTTTTTAACCTAAAACTGGAAACACAGTACAGAGGCGTGTCAAGAGCCAAGTGGACATACTTAACGTTTTTTTTGCCAAATGGACATATTCTACATTTCGCAAAAAGAAACATTAAACATGTTCACTATTATAATGGCTGATTATACAAGTGGACAAATCTTCTACCCATTTCATGAAATGTATACCCACAACGTTGTCCACTTGGCATAATACACAATACAAACATAAAGTGGACAAAGTTGTCCATTTTATGAAGTTGACGATGGAAAGGTTGTCCACATGGCAAAATGAACATCAGTGTGTTGTCCACTTTTACTACAACATAAATTCTGTATTTCACCAAATGGGCAACTTTTCTGTTGACCACTGCATGAAACGAACAAAAATGTTGTCAACTTTATCCAAAAATAAATATTTTGCTAAGTGGACAACTTTTTCGTTGTCCACTTCGCAACATGGACATAAGCGTTGTCCACTTTATCTAAAAAATGAATAATTTGCCAAGTGAACAATTTTTTTGATTGTCCATTTTATGAAATGGACAAAAGAGTTGTCCACTTTATGTTTGTACACCAAGTGGACAACGTTTCTGGCATCCAATCATCCAATGAAATTGATTGAAGATCCCGTGAACTTGTTTATGCTAAGTGGACCATACAGTATTGAATGTTTCCGTTCGCCAAATAGATGAATATGTTGTTCACTTAAAAAGTTAGTCTTAGAAAATTTCATTTCACCAAGTGGAAATTGTGTTTTTTCCATTTCAGCAAGTTTTTCGATTTCACAAAATGTAAAATTACACCAAATACATGCAACATATAAATTCGAAATCTTTAGAAACATCTCAAACTTCACAATTTTAATAAATATCAATGTATTTACTGCATAGCTTTTCAAGCTCTCTTGTCAATTATTTCAATTTCATTTATGATCACATTTAATTTCTTTGTTATATACAGTATAACCACAGGTTCCTTAATTGGTCGTGCTGGTTTTGCAGACATTCTATGCCTGGAAGTAAAATTACGAATTCACAATTTTTGTTCTCTATCCATCTCTCCATCTTTGTGTTGTCATTTTGAATTGCAAATTTTCTTGACAATCCTGACCTGCAGCAAAATTAGCTTTAGTAATCTTCAGGTCGGGTCTGTTCGTTTTCCTTCATTGGGGCGGGGCAACTTTGAAAACACTACGAACAAAGTCGTGAATCTGTTTTCTTGACTTTCTTCCAAATGGCAATATAATTAACACATCATATGAAGAACATAAATTATGCTAAAACATAAACAAGTTTTCTTAAAGCTGGAATGTGTTCCTAAACAACAACACGTTTATAACAAAATTGACTTTTTTGAATTCAATTACCTTTTATATTGTTCAAGCCAAGTAGCATAATTCGTAAAAATGTAAAATAAAAACCACTTTGAATATTTAAAAAAATAATACATGGCCATTGATAATCAAGAAGAAGTTGAAACTTTATTGTTTAGAACTCAATCTCAAGATTTATACAAACGTGGTTAGAATAAAGACGTACCATAATTTTTGCAAATTGTCAAATATAAATATATGAAATCCTGCAGCGCATGCCCAAGCTGGAGTATCTAGGCTTTGAAAGAGACCATTACCTCTAGAGATTTCTTCTCAAATTATTGCCAACAGTTAAAAAACAAGTCTTTAATATCATTTTAAAATGAACTTTAAATGAAAATTGAACTTTAAAATGAACTATGAAAATCGAACCATGGAAATCGAACCATGGAAATCGAACCATGGAAATCGAACCATGGAAATCGAACCATGGAAATCGAACCATGGAAATCGAACCATGGAAATCGAACCATGGAAATCGAACCATGGAAATCGAACCATGGAAATCGAACCATGGAAATCGAACCATGGAAATCGAACCATGGAAATCGAACCATGGAAATCGAACCATGGAAATCGAACCATGGAAATCGAACCATGGAAATCGAACCATGGAAATCGAACCATGGAAATCGAACCATGGAAATCGAACCATGGAAATCGAACCATGGAAATCGAACCATGGAAATCGAACCATGGAAATCGAACCATGGAAATCGAACCATGGAAATCGAACCATGGAAATCGAACCATGGAAATCGAACCATGGAAATCGAACCATGGAAATCGAACCATGGAAATCGAACCATGGAAATCGAACCATGGAAATCGAACCATGGAAATCGAACCATGGAAATCGAACCATGGAAATCGAACCATGGAAATCGAACCATGGAAATCGAACCATGGAAATCGAACCATGGAAATCGAACCATGAAAATCGAACCATGAAAATCGAACCATGGAAATCGAACCATGGAAATCGAACCATGAAAATCGAACCATGAAAATCGAACCATGAAAATGAAACTATGAAAATGGAACTTTAAAATGAACTATGAAAATTGAACTTTAAAATGACCTATGAAAATTGAACTTTAAAATTAACTAATTAACTATGAAAATTGAACTTTATCAGATAGATGCGCCACCAAACAACAGACATTGGCAATAAAAAATCAAAGTACCTCTACTTGAATTCTGATGTGGTCACCTCACATTACTTTTAATTCTTTATTCAAATACATGCATTTCCTATTCATTTCAATGTAGTATGGATTTCATATTTCAATTATCCCACCTGCCACGTGGCTCTCGAGTTGATGTGAAAGTTGTATTGAGTTTAATATTACTAGGGAATACATTTATTTGATTAAGGAATTATGGAAATGCGAGGTGACAACATTTGCCACTAAATTGAGGAGGGGGTGGGACTTTCGTTTTTTAGAAATTTAAAATGGCGTTGCTTGATGACTCATGAAAGTCACTTAAGTTAATTTTAAAAATTATTTTTAGTTTTAAAAAATTATTTTGGCAATCGTTGGGTAAGTCTTAACAATATTTCAATAAAAAAATTCCTGGAGGTAATGACTTCGTTAACATAGGTCACAAATAGGTAACACTGCATATGCATGACTGGCGCAAATTCCAAGAAGTGGTCCGAAGGTAAATAATTTGTATCTAGATGTGCAACTATAAACCATTTTAAGGCATTTGAACTTTTCAAAAAGAGACATTTCTCAATAAAAATGTACAATGTAATCAAAAATAAAAACTCAAAATCAGTCAAAAAATACTGTTAGGCTCTTGCGAAAATTTTACGTTTGAAACTACCCATGTGTCTGGTTACATGTTTAATGTACATGTGTGCCTCACGATAATAACAGCCAATTAAATGTTATCAAAATAATCTATTTGTTAAAAATGATTACTGTTTCCAATAAATTAATATAATTATCAATTTTCACAATTGATTGTTTTTATTAAATGAATTTAATTAATATTGATTGTTGAGTAATAATTTATTTTACTGTGGATTGCATGTTTCAATTGTTTTTAATGTGTGATCACTGAATAGTATGTATGTGAAGAACAGCATACCTCTGAAATTATCTAGCAACATTGAAATATGCTTGTTGCCTCAGATGACGATTTAGAGTTTCAGTTACAACGCACCTTTGTGATGCTTTTACTCAATTTTTCTAAGATTCAAACGTGGATACATTAGCACGTGTTACATGAACGCCCGTGGTTTTTAAAATTGATTTTTTTATAAAAATGATATATGCCACTGCATACCTGAGCGCACGTAGAAAGGAGAGGGAAAACTGAAGTTGAAGTGTAAAAGACATTTTGCTATACAATAGAAAAAAAACATACATTGTCAGACAATTGTAATCGTAGAAACAAAGGAGAGCTTTCAGGCATCAGTCAACAAAAAACAAACAAGTTTGTTTTCGTGATAGTAAAAGCTTGATGTGAGAGTTGAGGCTGTACCACATGTAAAGCTACGTTGCATGCAAAGTCTTTGAAGAAGGGAATTAGTGGAGGCCACACTGTCAATTTACCGTATTGTAACATGGCTGGTCCTCGACCAGCCTGTTGTTGCCTTTTTGTCTGTCTCTTTGTTGGGTGGCTGGTTTGGGACCAGCCAGTCGAGTCCGGGTCGTGTGGCACTCCGCACTCTCCGAGCTCAGGCTCTTTGGGGGTGATTCAGGTCTACTTGTTGACCTGGATGCGTGGCCATTGGTCGTGCCTCTGCCTCGGGTTGGAGTTGGACTCACTGGCATGTCGATCTGTTTGGGGTTCATTGTAGACGGGACTCCCTGTTCCCACAATTTAAAGAGATAGCGATGACTTCCCACCTCACAGAAGTGGGATCGCAAAAGAAAAAGGCTTTTTTTGCAATATTACTGGTTTATTTTATAAACGGTTGCTACACTAGCAAACGAAATAAAATGTTACATAAGCGACTGATATCCTTAGAAAAGAGAAAGTCCAAAAACGATTTTGGTTTAGAATATTCTACTCTCAAACGAGGAGGGAAACATTCTGGTCCCTGCAACTATTTGCCTACTGTCCTCCCGAGGGTACCTAACGTGCTTGTTTTATTACTCTGGCCCTTGGGAGGGGCCACTCATGACCAGCGGCCGCCCATAGGTTGTGCTGACCAATGGCGATCTTTGGTCCCAAATATTTCCTTTTTTGGAATCCAGTTCTCTAAAATATGCAAATGATTTTGTCGAAATTATTTGGGCCTGTCTAGAGTCACTGGACACGAGGAAAAGTAATTTCCTTTTCTTAATTGTTTCCATATGTGCCGACGAAAAACCCTTTTCGTTTTTCGGACACTTGTCTTTATGGGCCACATCGTCCAAAGAAAAAAGGGTGGTCAAACTTCAGAAGACCTAGAAGCGACTCAACCACACGTGTGTGCTCACACATGTGAAGGGGGTGTCACACCCCCCATGTGCAGGGGATGTCACACTATGCAGCTTCAAGTGGGGGACTTGTGCTTTCCCCATATGTTCATTGGCGGCCCTAGTGGTGCAGTCGCAACAATTGCATTTTGCAATAAGTAACATATAAAAAACATGCTACCTATTGCTAAATACAATTGTTGCAAATGCAATGTATCGGGGATACATACAAAACACGATTGTACCCGCAAGTATTCAAGTGGCTGTTTTTTTAAATAATAAATGCACAAACTGCAACACTCTGAAACAGGTAACAACCAAGGCCGTGGCAGCCCATGCATACATTGGAGGCCAAGCATGCCTGTACCATGCACCGGCGACCAGATTATTATACTCCGAACCTTATTAACTTTTAATTTTGCTAGTCTTCACATAGAACCTTTAATCAGCTGATGAGATGCAATTCACCAAGATATAATCGCCGGAGATGAAACACGCCTCGTAAAACGATCGTAATAATCATGGTGTTATCTCAGATAATATCTGAAACTTTGCTAATTGTTTTAACTTAAAGAAAAATACAGGTCTTGAAATAACTCCTATACTTTGTCGATGTTAACTTATGTTTAGTCTAATGCTTTACAAACCCTTGATCAATTGACAAACAATTTTAATTGTTAATTACTAAAAACTCTGGCATTTTGTTTTTATAGCAAAGGCTAAATCCATCAAACGTTAAGTGGGTCACGAAAATATTAAATATTAGTTTGTACTTTTCTGCTTAGTTTTTGTGATTGCTAGCTTGAATTTTCAAGGGAACATTTTTGATTGGCGCATTTCTGAATGAATGCTTCTCACGCAACAAAAAAGAACATGTTATTATCAGCATAACCATAAACATCTATTTAAACATGTTTATATTTAATTGTATTTCAGAGACTTTCAGCACATACCGAGCACTACCAACTAGCAGATCGTCGGAACTCAATTTCATACGTAATTTGTAGAAACGATATCAACGCTTGAATAAGATCGAACATGAAAACCTTTCTTTTCGCAGTTCTCTTCGTGCTATCAGGTAAATATTCTAAAAATATTTTAAACTAAGAAAAGAATCACAAACGCATAACGAAACCCAACAGAATTTCACTTTGTAAGGCACTTAGCAGACGCGCCATATATCTTTCCGTGCAAAGGACAATAGAAATAAGACTTACTCTTGATTTTTTTTTATTATTTCTATTTGTTTTCTGGTGTTTTTTTTCAGTGTGTATGTGTTTCTTCCCTAAGTTCATATATTTTTATGTAACTATATATACATACACATACAATGACAATGATATTGAGATATTATAATTTTATATATATTAAGCTTTGTCTGTCTGTCTGTGTATAACGCTGTACAAACAAGAACAAAAACGTTTAAGCACGTCGGAATTTATTTAAATTTAAATGAACTGGTTTTTTCTCATGGTCAACTTTATGTCGCGCTCTCCCGATTCCAAGAACCCAAACAATATTAAGGTGCTTATACAAAATGGAAGCGGTCAAGGCTAATTACTTCACGACAACCGGACATTCACACACAATGTCATTTACAATTAAGTATTTGAATAAAATTGTTAAATAATTTTAGTAGAAAAATTAAACTAGCTAACTCTATTAATAATAATATAAATAATAATGAACTACAAGTAAGTTTTGAACCGTTTTGCTTTCTTCAGTGGTAGAAATAGACAGAAACACATAAAAAATTAATTTATGTTCTTTTAGATGATATATTGAAAAATAAATATTTTATACAATGTGCTACAGACCTGTATGTTGTGCAAATTAGGTCTGGATGTTACATACTGTACTTAAACAATAGAAAATAGAGGATATTAGAGAGAGAAAAAAAAAAGGTTTCTTCGCATTGCTGCTTGTCTTATTGTTTAAGAATTCTTACACATTTACCATAGAAAACTCTTGAAGATTTTTTTTAGTTTTTAAAAGAGGTTTTGTCCTGAAAAATGTTCATTTCAAAAATATAAATTTTCTCAAAATCCATATTGAAATTTAATAATAGCCATACAGGTGCGCCATCTGGGGAGACAAAAACAAAATAAATATCTATAAAATCACCTCAAATATACATTGCATTTCAATGAATTAAGAATGCAAGCACATCATTTATTTTGTCCCTGCAGCATTAGGTGACGCCACTAGCCCTGCCATAGAAATGTACTGACACTTTTCAATTCTGACTCACCTTCTTTCTTTTTTCACGCAAACTTTGAGTCGCTATTTCTACACGTGCTCTCTTCACTCGCATATGTTCTGGGTAAGTTTGTCACGTGCTGATAGTAGGTTGTTTTGGACGCTTTTATAGTTAAAAGGCTGCATTCTATTTCAATTAATTGGCGAGTTGCAAGGTTGCAGGCGCCATCTTCCTTGTGTTTACACAAGTATTTTTCTATGAAGCCCCTTTAATTGGGGTAATATTCTGCCTATAAATAATAACAAGGGTTTAGAAATCACTTTAAAACTTTTCAAGCCAGACGAAAATTATATAGACTTTAAGAAATTATACGTTTTTGTTGTTGTTGTTGAAAGGTACATTATTTCGGATTATGTTAATGTGTTTTTTAATTTAATTTAGTATATTAAACTGTTTTTTTAATTTAATTTAGTATATTAAAATGTTTTTTAATTTAATTTAGTATATTAAACTGTTTTTTAATTTAATTTAGTATATTAAACTGTTTTTTAATTTAATTTAGTATATTAAAGTATTTTTAAAAATTCATTTTTCACTTTACACTTTCTTAATAGAGAATTCCTATAATAGGTACGTACTATGAAATTTAATGTGGCGCCATCTGAAAGGGGGGAGAAGTATAGAATGAATTATTTACATGTATATAGCCACCTTAAATTGACACTGTTGAATTGATATAATATGATATACATAAGCAGACAAAATGTTAAAAAATGTTATTTATTTGTGTATTTATTAAAACAACATCTTTGTATTTTGCAGTAGGAACTATAATGACTAACAGCCTGAATCGTGAGAAAAGACAGAATCCAGTATGTGAGTGAAATGAAAATGCTCAAAAGTGCAGGAATTATTTTAGTGTATTTGGACACAGATTGTGCACTTGCATTTTCAAAGTGTGCACTTAAACAATAAAAAGTGTTAAATTTTATTCTCATTTTGAAATATTTCTTGTAGTTACTTAATGTTGGATTTTAAGTTTGTCACATCCATGTGTTTGTTCAACTGGATGTGAAAAACCCGTAGTTTTCTTTCTTTCAAATAAGTAAAAAAGTGAGATAATTAAATCATGACTAGTAATTATAATCCATTTATTATAAATTAAAAATAGGTGTGCACTTTAAAAAATTTCTTACAATAAGCCCTGCAAAAGTGTCACAATTACCTTATTAGTAAATACAGCCATCTTGCCAAGTTATACTGACATTTATTTCTTTTAATGCAGATGGATGTACATTTGAAAATGAAGTAATTCGAGATTACTACTACTGTAATTTTTATTACATATGTGGTGCTAACAAGGAGATGGTGACATACGAATGTCCATATTGTAACGACCCACAAACGAATGCTCCTTGCGTACCCTAATAGTAGCGGACAACACAAGGCTGAGAGCAATATATAATCCTGGGTGTTCTTCGTTGACATCCTTTTTGCTTTTCTTAAATAATAAATATTTGTATGTTACTCATGCACATTTTATAATAACAAACTGTTAGGCACATGTGGGCTTGACTATGGGATTTATCTTTACTTTTGTTACTAAAATAAATATTTAATTTACATATGTTTGGTTTTTTTTTAGACACTTGCACCACCTATCACCTCTACACCCATCACATGATATATGCTAGCTTGTCTCGGAATTAAGAGCCTAGGTAATCCAGAGTTTTACATGCCATATGAGACACGGTACATTTTATGGTTCAAAAGTTACCTAAATTGCTGTAGCAACTGAAGGGCAATTCGAAACATCATAAATTTTCCTTAATACCTGTAGAAGATATTAAGGAATACACCTAATTTATCTTAAAGCTGAAAGATGATTTTAAAAACTGAGAGGTGGGCATGGCCAAATGGACCTTTTTGAGGTTGTGACGACCCAGTTCTGCTCCTTTTGGTAGGAGCAGACTAAACTCCTGGTGTCGTCTGCTAGGCTGCTAGAGTAGGCTGCCCGGCAGACGACAGAAAGGCCAGCAAGGGTCACTGTCAACCCCCAGGTAGAGCAGCCTGGCGCCATTATATACTGGGCAGTGTGTCAGACCCTGGAAGTGAGGAGTGATGTGTTGTGTGCTGTTTTTGTGGGTGGCCAAGATAGCCACAATCATCTATCATCCTTTGTTCTTCTGTTTTGGTGTTTTAGGTGTTTTTGGTTGGTTCTGCTGGACCAACTGTCCAGCAGGTTAGTGAATAATAATAGTAAGTCATTTGTTTATCACTTTGAATAAATTATCTTTTATTATTTACACACTGTGTCCGTGTATATTTTTTGGGGAAGTGTCTGTGGGTAGGGTGGGGTTTGGTCGATGGAATTACACCGGCTCATCACCGTCCTGTATCCGTTATTTTTGGACGGTATTTCACGTCAGCTCTACGGTGAGATCCACCGGGGATTTGCCGTGAATTCTCCGTCCTGTTCGTCGGCCTTTCGTCCGGCGACTTGCGGCATGGGATTCGACTTTTGACCATCACTACCCAGGACACAAACGGTACAAGAGGAGGGCTAGCCAGCGCTGGTACCCCGTCCCAAGGGAGTCAGCAGCTGGTAAGACGGTTAAGTTTTACCAGGGTGTTGTGGCGACCAATCAGGTCATTACAAGGTCAATATTCTTTTAACATGGGTCAAGCAAATTAGCATAATTCAAAAATGTATATAATAGAAATTCTTTTGATAATTGCAAAAAAAACTGCCATTACTATCTGACCACAATATTCAAGAAGTGATTACAACATTAATTATTGTTAAAAAAATCAACTTAAAGGCAGTAAGGCGGCTAGAATCGAGACTCTGTTTTTTGGAAACACCAAATTTTGCTTAACTTTCCATCTATGGAGTCATGCAGCACGTGCAAACTGTGTTGTCTAGTCTCTTAACTAGAATGTACTGTAATCTCCTTTAAAGTATGCTCCTTGCAAATGCATGCACCATTCCCAGCAGTTCTGCCATTCCTGGTAACAATTCTGTAGGTTTTTTTCCTGTTAGGCTATTCAGGACAGGTTGTCTATCGTCCAGTATTTCATGCTGACCTTTTCATTGATTTTTAATCTTTAAGAGGAATAAGAAGTCGCAGGAAGCCCGATGATGGATGTGTTGTGGATGCACGACTACTACTTCCCAAAGACTAAAAATCAGTTAAAAGGTCATCACACAGGACAATAGACAACAACCAGAAAGCATGACACAAAGTTTTGAACACCGAAACGGGAAATGACTTATAGAATTGTTACCAGTAATTGCAGAATGGCTGGGAACGGTGCCTGTGTTCACGAGAAACATACTTTGAAGGAGATCACAATAAATTGTAGTTAAGGTGTCTGAATAGATATTTATTTTCTTTTTATAACCCCAATTCAGAAGAGTGCCACTGCATTGGCTATATATTCTATATAAGGTCCTTCCACCATAAAAAGCAGTTTGTAGCATTATTTTTTAAAAAGGAACCAAACCCACATTTTATGTGATCTCTCTCATACCATCACCCTTATCCACTTTAGAGTCTTATCTTAGTTTGCTCATTTTTATTCTTTAAGTAAGGGACCCTTTTATTACTCTGTTTACATCTTCACCAGTGCCCTAATTTCTTTAATTTCTTTAAGATTAATATAGGTCACCTCTTCTTTTGAAATCCAACTGAAAATTATCACTAAAATAGCCATTTCCTTATTGCCCTTTCTTCCTATAAATTGTAACTTCCAAAACAACAAATAAAGTATTTTTCTATTCAAACTCCTACTGTGTGGTTGTTGTGTTTTAGTTTGTTCACCTTCTTTAGTGAGTTGTTTTCTTTTAAAGTACAAAAGTTAGTTAGGCAGCAGAGGGACCTCTCTAAACTATGTGGTTTATTTTATAAGTCCTATAACAAGGCAAAATTAGCTATAAGTTTGTTTTGAGAATCTTAATATTTTTCAAGCAAACGTTTTTCAGGAGAAACAGTGTGAAAAAAATTCAGTGTTTCAGAAACTACAATAGTTGGCGATAATGTTAAACGTTACTTCGTAATGATACCTTTAAAAAGAAATATTTTAGGACAGTTTGAAAAAAGGCAAAAGTAGTTTTTCATAAAATGTCAATGGAAAAGCTTAAAAACGTGTCACTTTCAAACTATTAAAACATATTTATTTTTAAGATATTGTCAAGAAAAAAAACTTTTAACATAATATTTTACCGTTCTTGTTTTGAAAACAATTTTAGATTCTTCGTAATGTTTCTAAAAAAAGTTTGCTTGATGTTTTTGCATCCAATTTTTAAAAAAAAAACATCTTTGGAGCTGACCATTAACCACTGCAGTGGAACCTGTTCATCCACCTTAAGTTCAATAAGAAATTAGAAAATAAAATCAGTCTCATTACTTCTGAGAGAACCCTAGTAAGACTTAAACAACATTATTGTATATACTTCAGAAAGAAAAAAAAACTAGCTGCTAGAACAAACTGTACCCCTGCGCTTATTTTCATTATATATAATTAATTCAGCGATAAATGTGTTTTGGGCGACAGATGATGCTGAGTTGAGAGAAAAACTATTATGAGTTTGGGGCTATGCAAGTAAATGCCTCCTATTGAGAATACATAGCGTGCGTGTGGACACACATTGGCCCCAAAATGTTTTCCAAATGGTGAACTCATGTTAAATAATGGCGCCATTTTTGAAAACGTATAATTAATAATCTAAGGACATGACACAATGAATAAAACATATTGACAGGGGAGTTTCAGACTAACTACCTCAAGTATGTCTGTTCCGACTACAACCCACGTTAAATAAGACAAAAGGGCTTTTTTTCTTCCCATTCTGCCTCTGTTGAAATATTTTACTTTTACAGTACTAGTTTGAGATCGGAATTTTTTTATTACAGGGCTGACTTCATAATGAGACAAAGCATTAAATGTTTAAAATGCACACAAGAAAATGAATGGAAAACTAACAATTTTTTATTGTAGAATGTATAAAAAACTGAAAAGCCACATTTTTGGGTAGCGAAATAAAAGAACCTAGGTAAATATTCAAGAAAGAAATCTATCAATGCAAAATACATTATTAATGCAAATAGTAGAGGAGTAGTTAATTTTATGTGCCAAATGAATCATACAAACTGACTTGCCACCCATTTTTTACTTGCTAAATTCGCTAAAATTTAGCGAAAAATAGTAAAACAATAATAAAATTGACACATTTTTAAATTGGCATGTATGTTGGGTAGAAATGAAATTAATAGAAATAAAGAAAATCTTGAAAAAAAAAATATGCACGCTTCGTCCGCCTTTAAAAGGTTCTAGGCATAAATGGGTTTTCATGAGGAATCTCAGTAAATTTTTCAAATGGCTAATGGCCAAAATGTTGTGTCACACCTAGAAAATTTTCCAATGGGAACCCACTGCTCGAGCTCTATTGTATGACAATTTTTAAAGTTTATTTGATACAAATGTCCTTAAAAACATCATAATTTGAATGTGCATTGGTTCTTCAATTTTGCCTTTCTAGAAATGTACCTATGTTTTTTTGCCAACGTTTGCTAGTGCACTGAAAAAAATCATTTCCGCTTGAAAATATTCGTTTTATGGCCAACACATTTTGGAGTAAAATACAGCTTTAGAGCAACAGTTGAAGAAAAGTACTAAAATCTCTTCAAAACCCTTATTTCGTTCTTTCATTGTCGTTGTAAAATATTGTGACCAAAAGTGTAATACAAATAATAGACATAAAGTAATAAATAGCAAAAATTAATAGGCCTATATATTTAACATAGCAATTAACTGAAATGACATTTGCTAGGTTTTAATTGCAAAAAAAATTTCCAGTACTGGAATTTTCGGTACATTTCCTAAATAGCTACTACAATCAATATTTAAACAATGGACTATATATAATATCATAAGGGTTGCTCAGCAGCACCTCAGTGCTGCTCCGTGCTCAGCTCAGTGCTTCCCTTTGGTGGGAACTCCATCAAATGTACCATATAGAGAAAATGGATGTATTCAATTCAGTATGACTGCAATAAGCTCAAAAGCCATGTGGCCAGGTGGATTGCTCTCAATCATAAATGATTGTCATTTTGACAAAATAAAACATCATTGTTATAAACTGAAATCGTCCTAACAAAGAACTGCCTAATGGAAGAGAAGTATATAGTCTAATACCATTTTGGGAAAAAGACCAAAAATATGCATCAGCTCTAGTCAATAATTCTTTGACGATCTTTGAATACCCTTGTCTACCTTTACGGGGTGTTCTAGTTAATAGGCCACTAACCCCGGCTATGTTATCATTAGACAGCAACCATCCGAAAAGAGCAAGGCTTTGCTCATTTCTTATGGTTTCTACAGTATACCTTGCTAACCGCAGTATATTTTGTGATATTCAGTTAAGTTCTCAATCAATCGATAGATTAAACAGATTGCACAGTGGAAAAAAAACATAAAAAATGTGAATCTGCAAATTCTTATATAAAAATGGAAGAAAATGACAAAATTAAAAAAATCCCAAAGGTTGCAGAGCATCCACGCAGTATGGCTCCGAAGTAGAAAAATTATAAAAATTGTAAAAAAATATAATCGCCTTTTACATCGTATTTGAAACATAGCAATAAAACTGTATACTTAAGAGGTGTTCTCAATTAAGACTAAATTAAATAAAACACATGAAGTCCTTTAGAAGAGAACTTGCATCAACCTCAATCAAATACAGTACAAACATAAATGACACCTTACATAACTAACATAAAAAAACGCATAAAAGAAAACCAAATACAAACACGCATGTTTGTCACATACTAAAATAGAACGCAGCTGTTTAAGTAGCACTTCCACACATCTACTTTTTTTCAGTAAGTGTAACATATTTTCAAACACAAAGAAGTGATAAACTACACACGTATGCTTTGACCTGATAAGAAGAACAACGAATCGCTTCCGCACTTTTTGAAAGGATTCCATGCGAAAATGAAGCAGGATCAAATATCCTTGTTAACTATTCTACTGATGAGTGTAATTGCCTTGCCACTGGTAAGATTATCAAACGTGTATTATTACCATTCATATGAAATTTGAATTTGTTCTAATAAGCATTCTAAAAAAATCTCTTTGATGAGGATAATCACTCTTTATATCAAAGTAGATTAATACATACAAAACTTATTTTGCTTACATACTATAGATTTGGTAAGAGTTCAAAACATCAAAGCCTTCAACATTTATTCAGCTGATCAAACATTTTTTTTAAAAAAAAAAGATGCAAAAAAAAAAATCAAACTACAGAACCTCATTAAAAATAAAGTATTTCAAAATTTATGCTACAGTAAAATATATATAGTGTAGAAAAGTAAAAAATGTGACATCAGTGCAATAAAAAAGTAATTAACTTCAAAACAAATTTATCGTTTCTGTCCTAAAATATAATGCAAAACTATATTTTAATACTCATTACATTTCAAACATAATAAATTATTAACGTTTTCAGTGCATATAAAAAATTCTATTTCATGCAAACTACACGTACTCGTCTAGTCTAATTGTATCAAAATGAGAATGTTATAATTATCAATCAGATAAGTTCTTATTGAACTATTTAAAAAATGAATTCTTGGGTGAGTCAAGGTAAGTCATCTCGCATTCTAGGGTGACTTGAACACATTTGCATTCCACCAAATGCACAATGAACTTAATAAGCAGAGCTCAGACTTTTATGCAATATCAAGCAAATATTTCTCAATTTGTGTTCCAAAGTGGGCCGGGATGCGTGGATACACCTGAAATCACAGTTTCTAGTAATATATTAAGTTTTATAATATGTTATTTGATCAAATGAATAATTCTTAATAGACATTTTACAAAAAATCAAATTTTTATGAATATTTTTTAACATTTCCATTCAAATCAACTCAGTATACCTCTGCTATCAGCATGAAAGCTTCATGGCCGGTGGTGGGGGGGGGGTAATTCTTAATCATAAATGATTGCATTAGACATCATTATCATCAAATTGAATTTGTCCAAACACTTTTGTCCAAAAATCATCAATTATCAGACAATATCGGAAGGATATGCACTGCCATAAAAACATCGATTTCCTAGCATTAGCTTAGTATTCCAGCAAGAAAATGCACCAGTTCGCTCCAGTAACCTAACAAAGAAATGGTTAAGAAACGAGAATATCACCACTTTCAAACGACCGATGTGTTACCTCATTGCAATGATTATAACACATCCATAGAGCTGAAAAGTGCCATTTTATCTGCTTCAGGGCAGAATTTCTGTAAATTTGCTTTAAAATATTGTATAGAGTATGTAGAAAAAATGTTTTCAGTTATAAAACATCAGGACAGTTGTATACTTTATTAATTTTAATGTTACTGTTGTGTTCAGCATGTTATTTTGTCACAATTATATATATATATATATATATATATATATATTAAGCCCCGTCTATCTTCTTTGGCTCCTTGCTTCGTTATTTCCTTCCTTCAGTAACTCTATGCAAACAAGGACAAAAAGCTTGAAACACTTCGGAATTTATATAAATTTAAATAAATAAATAAACCGCTTTTTTCTCAAGGTCAAGATTATGTTGCCATCTCTCCATCTACGAACCCCACGATATTAAATTAGAGAGGATAAAGGTTGGAAAGGGTAGGGGGAGAGAGAGAAACGTGGAGGAGAAAAAAGGGAGAGAGGAAACTGAAATTAAATGAAAGAAGTAAAAAAGGAACAAACGATGCGCATGCGCACACCAGAGAAAATGAAACACATTTTCTCTTTCAAATATAAAAAGGGGAGAAGATAATAGTAGAAAAATTAAACTACAGTTTATCACGGGCAATTGTGCCTAGCATTAGAAATTTTTTTGCTCAACCCTTTTATGAATGTCATCAATTTTTAATTGCTTTGTTACTTGGTCTGACGTCATAAAAGGGTGGAGGAAAAGAAATTCTAATGCAGGGCACTGTGAATTTTGCCTGTGAATTTTGCCTGTGAATTTTGCCTGTGAATTTTGCCTGTGAATTTTGCCTGTGAATTTTGCCTGTGAATTTTGCTCCAGCCATTTATTGACGGGTTACCCCACTAGTGTTTTAAATATTAATTCATTAGAAATATTTTTAAATTGCTTTTCTAACCTGATAATAGTCTTTAATAATGTCAGCTAACCTATAGCACCCCATTCACGTTCGGAGCAATGATCCCCCAAAATTCCCCCTTTTTGGTAGAAGTGTATTCTGAAACTGCAGCTGATCTAGCCTTCTATACCTTTTCTTCTTAAAAGAATTGCATAAAACCCGAATAATGAGCATGATGGGTGTAAGAAAAGGCACAGGTTCTCTGCTGTGAATGGACCTAGCAGTGACACAAATACTGCCAACTTCTTCATAAGAAAAGCCAGCTTTGCCTCAACCACACCACATTATCTCTCAGCTAATCCTCAACATACTTTCCTGCATCAACTCATTTTTCAGTTTCAACTAGATTACCAAATTCAACTTGCTTTCAAGATCTTTTATTAACGATACTAACTTTTTGATTAAGTTAATTAATATCCCAAAAGTTAGAATTAAAAGTTTGATAAACTTATTGTAAGAATTCATGTAACTAATTTACGCTTTATTTCTTTTTCAATAGATTTATGCGAACACCAGGGATGCAGAAGAATCTCAATTTCCAGTGGACAGAAAACCAAGATTTCTAGCTGAGATACTGGGAACTCTTTTAGGAGGTGGAACAATACTATCGCCTATTTTAACATTTGTGTTAAAATTACTTGGAATATTAGAACCAATAACTGGGCCATTACTGTCTGTTGTTATCGATCTGCTTTTAAATCTCATGTGAATCTGACAGTTAAGCAACAACACAAACGGAATGAATAGAAATAAAATGAATGTATATGATTAAATGAATTTCTGAACATTTATCTGAAAATTTATGTAACTTGTCATATGTATTGATATTCTTGCAGGTTTCTTTGTGTTATAAGTACCGGTAATTTGAAATGTTAACAAATGCTTGCTATGGATCTGAGATGAAATCCTGAAAGGCACCATGTCTATTTTTTGATTCATCATCATAATTGTAAGCATTTCAACTTTAAAGAAGTACCCAGGCTACAACATTTATGCCAGGGGGCTACACAAATCCCCTTATTTTTGTGATCTTTTTTTCCCCTTTGCTCAACAAGACTTACGCCTACAGAAGACATAGAAAATCTGTCCGTGTGTTGTCCATAGAATGACATGGATGATATAGGTAAACAGATTAAATCATAACATTAGTTAGGAATGTTATGAAAAATAATCAAACTGCATGAAAAAGTAAAACAGTTGCTGTTTAGCATAGATATACTGCTATGCATTATTATTATTTAGTAGAATTATTTTTCATTGAATTTTAAATTATCAATTTAATGTGTAATTTTTGTTGTCTTTTTTCATAACGAACACAAGAAAAATAAAAAAACCTCAAGACATTGTTCTTTACCTGTTAATTGAAATGTTAACATTACAAAATAAAAACATTTTCAATTGTGCATGTACATTTTTATACTATTTTCCCCACTTCTAAAAAATGAAGAAACAAAAAGAATGAACAGTAAAGAAAAAAGTCACAAAACCTGCAAATTTTTTTTTATGGAAATTCAGTTTTCTAAAAAATTAATGCTTATAATAAAAAAGTAATGCGGATAAAAAGTAATGCACGATTGGAAAGTTCAATGCTTAAGGAAAAAATATGTCATAAAAACTATACTTTAAATAAATTAAAATATTTTAATAACTTTCCTTTCTATGTTTTACTATGTTGATATATCATTAATACGTTGATACATCATCACTACAAAAAATCATTTTGCAAAAACATATTAGATACTGCTACAACTGAAATATTTTTAATAAATAATATGGCATATGACTGTCCTGATGTTTTATAACTTAAAACATTCTTTTCTACATACTTTAAAATTTTTTTATGTGACTTGGCTGGCCCTATGGCGCCACCATTTTGACGTGGTGGTGCCGGCTCTGGAGGACCAGCCAGCGATGATTTCACCGCTCGCGACCTTTCTGTAAAAACAGTTCTTTTGTGATCGACTCAACCGCTTTTTAAAGCTCACAAAAAGACTCTCTTAGGAATCTTTTGTACAGGGCGTGATGACGACGATGGCACTGTTACTGTTCTCTTGAGTCACCTGGAGGCTCCAAGCAGAGGGGCTAAGATAGTATCCGAGTGCCTCTGTTGACAATTCCTCTATTTCTGGAACAATCAACTCAAACACAATACACAACACTCACTATTTGAGGCAGATGAAACAAAACTCTTGTTATCCTTTACATTGTTGCGTATACATCTTTTACATGATTTTCAAATCTCTTAGATAGTCAGAACTATTTCGATCTGAACTCTCTCAGTGTCTCTGACTAACTGTCCCCACACATAAGTGGCACGGCACTTTCGTTTGGTCTCTAGGGAGGGCGACTGTCACCTCAGGGCTCAATGATTGACCAACTGGGCCAATCATTGCCCTGGGCTGAGATCAATACCTTATAAGGAAAGGTATTTTTGGGACTCTTTTCCCAATTTCTCACGGTGCCTCGAATTCACTAGAATTCGGGCCACCCAAGTTTGGACATCTGTGCACCAAGGGGTGCCATACTGAAAGAAAAGAATTTCTACAGGGTGTTCCACTATTCTGCTAATACAGGGTGTCACATTTATGAGCAAATTTACATTAATTCTACCATGAATCACTTTTCAGCTCTACTATTGTAGTATAATTATGGCACTCTGCTTAATCAACACATACGATTTTGTCCCAAAAGGTATGTATATGATTTAAGCCCGGGAGACATTTGTCATTTGAGAGTGGAGATGGTTGGTATTGGAACCATTCGTTCCTTAGATTAGTTGAGTGAACTGGTGCATTTTCTTGCTCGATTACTAAGCTAAAAGTAGGAAATCGACGTTGGTAGGTCAGTAAATACTCTCATAACATTGTCTTATAATAAATATTTTTTTTATTGAAATGAAGGCACTAAATACTTTCCACCACCAAAATTTCTGTGGTGAAAAAAATTAAATTTCGATGATCCTAATGGTTTTTCTTCTTTTCTTCACGTTGGAAGATCTAAAAAACCACCATATTTTTTAAACAAAATATTGGCAGTGGGTGAGGATAATGATATGGGGAAGTCACGTTATGTTTTTCATTTTTTGCTCTCAACATGTAACAGTGAAGAACTGTCTCACTTTTTTGACTTGCTGGTTTTTCCTGTCAACTACATTGTACTTTTAAGATACCAATATTTCCTTTTTTCTTTATGAGTGTGAGGTCATGAATAACCATGGCACAGTTTAAATTCCAGTGAGGTAATTAATTGATTTTAACCTTGTGTTTTTGTAACCTTTGAAATGTTTTGTCTTTGGAATATTTTATTTTGAATAATTGTTAGTCACATGGTAACATTCTTTGAGAGCTTTTATACCCAGGAGCTGTCAAAGAATGTTACCATGTGACTAACAATCATTCAAAATAAAACATTCTTGTTCTGGACAGTGAAGCTAGTACTATGAATGCCTAAAAAGCTAAGCGAGTTAAATCTCTCGGGATGCAATTGCAATTGAGTCCATATAATACTAGGTCTCGGTTGCAAAGTAAATAGTAGTTTTGATGGGGTCATCATTTAAATACAGATAGGGTATATGTGAGGTCATGAATAACCATGACATAGTAAATTCCAGTGAGGTAATTAATTGATTTTTGACCTTGTGTTTTTGTAACTTTTGAAATATCATCAGTGCATCATTATTGTGTGCCATGTTGTTATCATAATCATCAGATGAACTATTTTAACTATTTTCTGTTTTTTGCATTGGATCCATCAACAAAAAGAACTGGTTTGCATGAACATCCTAACTCCATGTTTGCTTCATTTTTGAGTTTAAGTCTAGTTGGGTTGAAGTTGTACTTCCACTAGACTGAGAAACAATAGAAACTTTATCTATGTTTTTGGCTATTTAATAATATTTTTAATGCCATTATTTATTTATTTTGTGAACTAAACCAGCTTTTAATATTAATACATTTTATTTGTTTTGTTATATTAAATAATACTTAAATAGTAATAATTGTCTCACTGGTGTTTTCTTAGTTAAGGGATTAATTAACTATACCAACATTAATCAACCATTACATGAGTACTGATTATAAATAGTCAAAATTAAAAATAATAATTTATAGTTAGTGTTTAAAAATTGTTTTTATGGACTTTTGTTTTTACTCTTTAAATAGTGTAATTGTTACTCTGAAGATGATCCATACTAAATCAAAATGTCAACCCATTAAAAAAATTTCTTATTTTTAATTCAACTTTTAATTTTTTATTGAAAATTTGTTTAGCTTTTGTCAATACTTTAATCACGACTTTTCACAAAAAAGAAAATTGTTATTATTATTATTTCTATTTAAAACAAAAGAACAATGACAAAAATGGGTTTAATTCTTTTCACCCCCTTTCTAGTTTAAACTTTAACTTGTCCTACCCAAATTATTCCTAGGTGTTTCTACATGTAGAAATTTCTCTAGGCTAGTTTTTTTAAATGAATTTACTTAAAACACCATCTGTTGTTTTATTTTACAATTTTGCCAATACCATGACACCTTAATGTAGAAAGGCTTCAGCCATCCTACAATGTCAAAAGTAACGTCACCAAATTGTAAAATGCATATGCAATGAGGAGCATTAAACAGAAAGGATAAATTTCATTCATCTTTTTTCTTTATCAATTTGCAGAAATTACATCATAACAACCAATCAGAGGGAGCCAATGAAAGGATTACTAGATATTAGCTAATCGGTTGCAAACCCTCACAGTATACTCATTAAAATATGATTGAATTTCAAATAAGCAATATTATATATGAATTGCAAACAGAATATTATAACCAAAAACAACCTTGAATAACGTTTTTAATTATAGTGTTAGAAACAATATGAAAAAAGTAACGTGGAAGAAAAAGTTTTCAAGTTAAAAAAAACATTTTAAATTTAGTTGTACTTTTCATTTAAACTATTTTTTAAAAAAAGAATAATCGCTGAAAATTTTTTATTTGCTTTTATATAAAAAAAATCAAAGTAAATAGTTTTATACATTATAATATGACACCCTGTATACTCATACTCGTGGAACACCCCATAGAAATTCTCTTATGTCAGGCTGGCACCCCATAGAGCACAGATGTCCAGAGACTTGTGTGGCCTGAATTCCAAGATAATTCGAAGAGCCACGATGAACCGTGAGAAAGTTGGCAGAATTCCAAAAATGCCTTTACTTAAAAGGTAATATTCTCAGCCCAGGGCAATGATTGGCCTAGTTGGTCACTCACTGAGCCCTGAGGTGACAATTGCGCTCCCTAGAGACAGGACAAAGGTACCGTGCCAGTTATGTTTGAGGACAGTTCTTAACAGAGATTCAAAGAATAAACACAGCCTGTTTATAGAGTTTAAGCAAAGTGTGGAGTTTTAGAGAATCCCACTTAGAGAGTGTGAACTTAGAGTGAATGTAATGTGTCGGGCATACACATGTGTTGGGAATACACATGTGTGAGAGGTAACACTTACCGCACCTCTTTAAGTTTGCCCCACCCTCTCTGGAGTCCCAGATGACCCTAAACAGGTGTTGCAAAAGAAAAAAGTTTCACCACCTGAGACATATGTAAGCAATTACATAGAGGAAATACAAGGAACATGTAGTGGTAGGGCAGTCCAATTTATCATGTAGCCCTGAGGTAACAGTTGCCCCTCCCTTGAGACAGAACAAAAGTGCCATGCCAGATATGTTTGAGGACAGTTTGATTAGAGTTTTCGAAAAGTGAACAGACTGTTTTAGAGAGTTCAAACAGTAGAGTTTTCAGAGAGTAGTTCTGAACTGACTTTGTAAACTTAAGTGTTCTCAGAAGTGAATTTAATATTCAAGAGTTTTAGTAGAAAGTTGTATCTTCAATTTCAAGTATTATAACCATGTAATAGTACAAAGTTGTGATATAAAGAGAACTTTTATACCTCATAAAAGTGTTGCGTGAGTTTGTTTTCAAACAGTGAAAATAGCCAAGAAAGAGACTTTAGCCAGCAGTTTCAACACCAACAGAGGCCCTCAGAAGCTTTCTAAGTCCCTCTGATTGTCACCTTCAGACCAGGCTAAAGAGGACCAGGATTGTAGTCTGTTATGCATCTATACCAAGGATTCCTGTGTTCCAACATGAGGAGTGAGGAGGGCCACGTTCTGCTTTTGTCTTTTTGTGGAATTATAAAACGATTGTGCGTCGAGAGACTGACGGATCGGTATAAGTGCTTGAACCATTGGATTTTCGCCTTCAGTTAAAACAAGGGCTGGTTCAGAGCCAGCACCATCACAAAATGGTGGTGCTAAAGGACCAGCCTCACCACAATAATAATACAACACTGATGCAGATCTCTGTTTTGCAAAAATAATGTTTTTATTTTGGCTTATAGTGGCTCAATAGATGTTTATTTTGTTTTTGTTTCCCCGGATGGCGCTCATGCAGTGGCTAATGCAAAGCTTCATAAATGTTTTCGACAATTCAAATGCAAAATTGTTAAGTGAACATTTTTTTAAGAAAAAGATTTAAGATTAAGAAAAGAAGAAAATAATTTGAAATTTTTCGTAATGTTGCATAACGAAAAATTTCAAATTATTTTCAAAACTAGACAAATTTCAAATTATTTTTAAAATTAGAAAAATTTCAAATTATTTTCAAAAATAGAAAAATTCAAATTATTTTCAAAAATAGAAAAATTTCAAATTATTTTCGAAACTAGAACAGTAGAAGAACATGCTTAAAGTTTTTACATGGCAACATCTTGAAAAATTAAATAAAAAAAAAATATTGTCTCCTATGCGTTCGTTGTCTGCTCAAAAGTTGGGTCATTTTCAAATTTACCTCATTTTGCTAGAAATATGCGCAATGTCCTCACCTGGTAAAAATGATTAATAACACAA
>JAUPFP010000011.1:1305000-1377500 GCA_036925085.1 Brachycybe producta | reverse complement strand
CTTATTGGTCAGTTGCTCTCATGCTGTTCAGTTTAGTCATTGATAGTATATGAGCTTTCCTTTGACATGAACTGAATGGACTGAACGGACAGAACGGAAAGGAACGGAATGGAATAAAAAGAATGAAGTATAAGGCGGCCTTTAATCTTTGATAAGTAATTACTATTGGGTACTGGTTTATTTAATAATTTTCTAATATAAAATTCTATAAATGATTTCAATAACTGGATATCGATAATATCGATTAGGGAGAGAGGGGCAGCAATCTCAAGGTCCGTCCAGGGCGGCACACACTAGCTACGCCACTGTGTACACTTCCTTTGCTCAAAAGTTTTGGACCCCTCCCGAAAAAAAATCCATGCTACGTGACTGCTGTAGCCTGTATGGACACTAGGCAATTTAGAAAAAAAAATGTTGACATGTACAGTATGTGCCTCAGCACCAGAGTCTCATGTTGATGATGTATGAAAATGTGGCGCAGCTAAGAGACACCGTTTTTGGTTTAGAATTTTTTTGGCAAAAAAAAGGGATGTCGTACCTCTACAAGAACCATGGCACAACTCAATAACTTTTTGGGGGAAAATGAGTTTAAAGTTAAGAAAAGTTCATGGCTTACTTTGCTGAGTTTTTCAAGTGCAAATCGGGTTATTTGGTTCTTCTACAATAGATTGAGCCAGAATTAATGCAACTTTAAACTCGTTTTTCCCAAAAACGTGTTTTTGAGTTGTGCCACTAGTCTAGCTGAGATGCGATGTGGTTGTTTTTGTAAAGGGTTAATATGTACATGTATATACTGACTACATGGTGAAACAAATTGGATTCCTTAAGTACGAAAAAAATTGACAATCCCCAAAAGATAAAGGGTTCGTTACTATGATAAGACTATTGCCACGCTGTACGGCAATAAGGAATAGTTATGTCAAAATGACAGCACAGCCAATTCTGTGTAACACAATGTAATAATATGCTTGTTGCCACACAAACAACTACTACATTTTCAGTGTTTGTTATTATTTCAGCCAATTAGAGCCATTGTTCCACTTTTCACGCAAATTAACCATGACCAGAACCAATACAATCCAGTGCTTAGTAATTAAAAGAGGATTATTCATTCACATGTTGCAGTGAGCAATATTATGCATATTATTATTGTTGTACGTCAATAGATTTCGTTCGTGGTTTGCCACATGTACGTTCAACATTTTCAGCAACACGTATTTAACTTATAAATCCATACAGTATAAGTTGTCTGTGTTCTTGAAAATGTTGAACGTGCATGTGGCAAACACGTCACTTATTCCGTAGTGCCGTTTGCATAGCACTTAGTCACACGATCATCATCATCACCACCCTTTGAAACCCCAAACTGTAAATTTCCAAAAAAGACTAGTAAATACATAAATGGTCCTCTACAAATATTTAAAAGCATCCTAACACACTGGACAATAACAAAGTTATTTTCTTTTCCAATTCAAAAAAAAAAAAAAACGAATGACATCATCAATCAGTTACAACACCTGCTCCCTGTCCTCATATCTGTAGACAGAAATAAACCTGAAGAGTAAAAGATTTTGTATCAATATGTCTATTAATCATCATAAATAAATATCTATAAAACATGCCTGAAAGACTCTAATTGTATAAAAATTGTTATGTATATTTAAGCTGCAATATAACGGCTTAAATTGTAAACAAAAGAAGACAATTCGTATAGAAGGTAATACAAAGGTAGACCTGTGAAAATGGTTTCATGTGAAAGATACCAAAAAAAAAAAATTCATAGCCTAAACGTCGCATTATGTATACATAAAAAAAGGTAAACAAATAACTTTCAAAGACTCATCGAGTGAATCATTTCATGCTATAAAGCCACGTAATCTATTGTAATTATATACAGAATATAAAAACAGAAGAAAAGTAAACTGTGAATAATATAAAAGGGAGAAACCAACTTCTGTATTTCCATAAATAAAAACAAAAATCAAACATCTAGTTCAGTCGAAATAAAAATCACCAAAAAAAAAAACTTTACAAAAAATGAAGAGTAATGTCAAAAATATTTATATAATTATGATATGTGGTGTGTTACTTGCAACAATGAAGGTAAGTCTAGTTATCTATTATGTCATGCCTTGCGAGACATCGTGATTACAAAAATTGTGCGCTTAATTATTTTAAATTTTGTTTTATTGTAAATTAAAAATCGCGTCTATACCTAATTATACAATAAACCAACCAACCAGCCAATAAGGCTTGTTACAGGACACTACTTATTCTGATTAGTGTCGATATTATTATGGACCCCTAAGCACAGTAGGCTCCATACATGGGCGCCCGCACATAGGGGCAAGAAGGTTTAAGAATACAACCCTATGACTCCATTTTAGATATACAAGTATGTTTTCAATATTAAAAATGAATTTTTTTTAGTTACTTTTACTTCTAAACGTAAAATTGCCGTTTAATGGCTGCTTTCTATTGGGTTGAAACAGGAATAAAAAATGAATTTTCATCGAGTGCCTTTATATACATGTAGAACGCCATATACAATGTTATACAGTATATTTATATGACATTTTCGAAAATTAATTAATGAGCTAAAAGCTCCTTTTTATCCTATTTTGACACAATGGAACCAGGAACAATTTAAAGATTTGGTCTAACCATAAAAGAATACACAAACACTTTTACATTTTTTTGAAGCGTCTGCAAAAATACAATTTGTTAGAAACTAGAACGGCAAAATAACCTTTTAAATCAAATAAAAATAAAAAGTTTACTTTTGTTTGGTCATATATTAATATAAATCTTAACAAGTTTTGACAAGCTAATATTGCAGAAAAAATATTTTCATTGCACAATTTCTTAAATTATACTTACATACACACACCGAGGACAAAGGATGCCTGAAATAGAAGTGATAAAGCAAATTTCGCCGCCATGCTCTGCTATGCCGTTCAGTTATCGGTGAACCGAGTGCGTCAAGTGGGTCCAGGCAGCCCATTGCGTTATTTAAAAAAATGAGACCAAAAATAAAACCTTGCACTGGGGTACCCGCATACACACACAAAAATAAAACATAAAATAAAGAACAAAAAGAAATGAAAATGTGATAAACAGAACGTGTAGATCTGCTTAATTCAATGTTCGTATAATTATTTTAACAAAAAAGTACTTTTGTGAATTTTACATCTATTTTATTAATGGAAGACGAGGAATGTTGTACAAAAACATTACTCTAGTCCACACGACAGTATATATAGAGGCATACATACTGAATTAAAAATTTTCACCTATAAAAGTCTCAAAAATAACAAACATAAAAGTAAACATGAAGAGTCAGCTACATCAATTTTGGTGATATAATAAGTTTACTCAGTAAAATCCGGAAGCGCTAAAGTATCTATAGTTCAAATAAATTTATCTTTGCCTATATTAACATAAAAAGGGTTAGCTCCATAAAATCCCAATTTAAAAACCACATTACCAATTCAGGGCTATCAAAATTATTTGAAATCAATGTTAGTAGGGTGTAAAGGTTTACCTCATAACTAAGGAATTCGAGGAATTTCTCCACCCCAACTTCTCAAGCCATTGCTATAGAATAAGAATGTACTTAGACACAACGATTGCCAAAATAACTTAGTAAAATAAAGTGACTAAAATCATGATAAAAAAATTGAAATGACTTTTCATTAGTCACCAAACAGCATTATTTTTAATTTTTTAAAAAAAAATCTACCCCTCTACTCAGTGGACAAGTAACAGTATTCCCTGTTTATATTCAACTCAATACAACCTTCTAATCAACTCGAGAGCCCACGTCTCAGGTGGGATAATTCATACTGTATATCAAAAGCCTTAATAATTTGACATGAATAGGAACTACATGTATTTCAATTGGAAATTATAATTAAGAATGTGAGGTGACAACATCAGCATCCGAGTAGATGGGTAGACTTTTCGTTTTTTTATTACCAATGTTTGTTGTTTGGTGGCGCATCTATCTGATAAAGTTTATTTATATGATGTGTATTGATTTTTAATTTTTGTAATTATCTTAATGAATAATTAAAAAATTTAAAAATCATTTTCGCAATTGTTGAGGAAGTGTTGACAATATTTAAACAAGAAATTTCTGGAGGTAATGTTGTCTTTAAAATAACTACTAATGAATCTTTAATAACAGGATTACCAAAAAAAATGCACATATAGCATGAACATCAAAATCATTCTTCAAACTGTTTTTTTTTTCCACACTCATAAATTAACAAAAAAAGATTGAAATAAATTTTACCCTTGAAATGGGCAACCTGATATACACACTGTAAGTTATGCAACCAAAAATAAACTATTTTTATTTCATTTTTTTTATAAGATGATATCCTGTGACGATGGTAGCGATGGTGCTGACGGAGGAGATGGTGGGGATGGAGGCGGTGGTGGTGGAGATGGAGGCGATGGTGGTGGTGGTGACGTTGGTCAACCCGGAGAAGATGGTCAACCCGGTGATGACAGCCAACCCGGTGATGACGGCCAACCCGCTGATGATGGCCAACCCGCTGATGACGGCCAACCCGCTGATGACGGCCAACCCGGCGATGATGGCCAACCCGATGAGAACCAACAACCTCAAAATGACGAGATACTACCCACTTACGAGGATGGTGGTGATCCTGACAGTAACAATGGAGATGGACTCTTCAAGACTCTTTCTTCATTATTTCCCGAATTAGAAGTGCTTCGCACATGTGCTAACTTGTAAAGAATGACATTACATTTAGCATATAAATAACTCAAAGCACGCATATACATTCTGCACATCTAAATCATAATATAAGCCAAATATTCCAAATTATGTTTAACTTTGTTTAAAGACTCAACAGCGTTGCGAAAAGCAATTAAAACGTGGCTGGGCTCATGTTGCGCGCGCGATCACTCCATGAGCAAAGACATTTTTTCATAGCGCTCTCGCGATCATGCATACATATTTCTTCTTTTGCTCTGTCATTTAATGTCAAATAATTAAGTTTTGTATTGTAGAACACAAACGTCGCTACATAGTAGCATTCATTTATTTTAAGATCAATTGACCCTTTTTTTTTCCCAACAGAAAGCAACAAAAACCAAAATATATCATTATACGTATGTATCAGTTATTTGTATTATTATCGGTTAGTATTTAATAAATGTTTATTATTTTATTTCCAACAGCAGCATTCACACATCCCATTAAAGGCCATTTATTTACTTGTAATGCACAAAACAAAACAAAAACAGAACAGAAACTCGGTGTTTCAAGACAAATTGGCGACAATTCTAAAATATTTCTGTGGCTTTTGTGTTATGTTTTTGTTTTGTCTGCAATTTCACTTAACGGCACTAATAACATTAGCAGCCGGTTAAGCAATTAGATTTCCAGTTAAGTATAAAAATTTGCGGATATATTTTTTATGTACATGTATTTGCCATATAGCGCGCGTCAGGCGAACGCTCTACGACAAAGCAAGTACTGGCTACAAAATTCTAGGTCGGCAATTTCCAGAATCGGCGCTTCGTCTCCCTTCCTATATGCTGTATACATATATCATTTTTTATCAATAGGGCACCATACATAAAACACGTATGAAATCGAAGTAGTTTTTAAATTTTGGTAAATTTAAATTTACATTTCACAGTTACGAAAGATCCTCTCGAGATCTGTCAAATTTTAGAAGTCCAGGAGTTCTCGTCGAGAGGCTTTCGAGGGCTTCACCATTTCTATATGCTTAGGGGACTTCTTAAGTTTTGAGAGGCTCACAATGGCCTTCTAGTTTGGAAAGGTTTAGAATGCCTCGCAGTTACAAGAACACCCCGACGCCTTCACAATAATGTTAGACTCCTCCGGGGTTGTTTATCCTATAATTTCTTTAACTTTCAAGTAATACAGTATAGTTAGAATTGTATATTTTAATGTGCTGTTAACAATTAGCTTAAATTTCAAAAATGTAGGTGTTATAGTTTTTGAAATATGTATCTAAACACACATTACGTGGACCACTCGACAGTGTACAAAAGTATATGTTTGACGCACTAGCTCCTGGAAGGACCAGCACAGGTGGTATTTGCCAGCTTGCCACTTGGGCCAGTACGTCCCTGCTCTACGAGCATAAAAATACACAACCATGGACAATACAAACGAAAAGGCGCTCTACAGTATAAAAACACACTAGCCTTAACGGCGAGCGTATTCCAGAGCACTCTAATAAAAGAATAAACGTTTTATGGTGCTTCATAAAGAAAGGTGCAGAAAAGGAAAAATGAGTCAGTATGCATATAATGTACATGTACATGTATGTAAATAAGTAAAACAAGAGTCACCTCGCTCTTGAAGACTTCAGTTAAATGTGTACATGTAGGGGATTTGTTTGTGGCTGCCACATGCTGTGAAAATGCAAAAACAAAAATCATACCATACTTGTATTTCTAACTGAATGTTTACATAATCATGAGAAATCATATATAGGTCTACTTTATATTTTCAACCATTGAAAACTTTTTCTTTTAGGAACCGCTTAGCCTTTATAGAGACTATATGTAGAAGATTATACGTTTGTCAAGCCTTAATTCGCGCCTTCGGCACGAAATTTATAACAACTCCATATTAATAGCTTGGAGGCAGTTGACGAAGCCTCGGTAGCACAGTGAAGAAACTCTCCGCTTGTGGTACTGTAGGTCCAGGTTTCCATTCCTAGCATGGACATGGATATTTGTGTTGACCTGTATAGATTGATTGACTTATGAATTGATTACAATTAACTTGTGAATTGGTGTGTTTGATTGGACAGGTTGAGAATTGACTTGTGTGTCCCATATTGACCTCGCTGTTGACAGGGACGTTAAATAAGTTACTAACAACAAGTTACTAATAACAACTTGGAAGCTAGTGGCTGCTAATCGAAAAGAATAGCAAAACCGTTAATTATAAGTCGTAAACATTTATAACTGTTACTAATAAAAAACTTGATAAAAAATAAATATGTAGTAGGACCTACAAATTTTAAGGCTGCAATTACAAGGTCATCGAGTACATTGTCCAAAACGTCATTCTAAAATATATTTCAATATAGACATTAAATCTAAGGCCTGAATAAATGTATTAATAAATTTATAAATTTTACAGAACAGGCTATTGAAGTCCATTATTTTGAAAGCAGTTTTTGTTTCAAATCCTCTACATTAGGATTTTTAATCAGGGTATCCATATTCCTTGAGGGTATGGGAACCAAAAAATAATGGTATCAAATTTATAATGCAATGGTAAAAGAATTGGATGGTTATAGTTGTTTATAACAATGGTCAGAGAAATAAAAACATAATAAAATGCTAAAAAACGCACTAAATTGTCAATGAATTTTCGATGTTACATATATCATCATCTTCAGGTAAAGGTAAAGCAACTCCATGTTAGAAAAAAAATAAGCTAAAAGTGAGTTAAGAATCGTCTAATCTTTGAAGCTAGAAGGAAGACATCTTGCTTAAAATGTCACTCATTTTGTGTACGTATATTGCATTGCGCGATAGATTGCATGTATCTGCAGCACTAAGTATAGTTTGTGCCATCTATTGGCCACACTCAGTTTTGGTACAAGTGGATCCATAACCAATTGAGTTGCCTCTGTACATTTATCTTGGATGGTATGGACCGAATGAAACTCGAACTCTGAACAAATTTTTAAAAAAAGTTGTTTGTAGATTAGAATAAACTATCACCAATTATATCATGGTTATTTGTCAACAGTTCTGTTTTTAGATATATCCAGGACTGGCTCATTGATTTCACGCGCATTAGGGGAGGCTTAAAATTTGCACACGTGCACCTTAGGCGAAAAAAAGTTTGCACCCCAGTTCTATTCTCTACCATCCATCAGTTTACCTATCCAGCACCCTGCTTACCAACAAGCTTACCTATTCCCACCCATTCAATTGTCTATCCACAGGGCCGCCGATAGCACCCTGACCTAGTGAAAACAATAATTCCGGTCCCGATGATGGAAAAAAAAACTTCGTGTGGCTAGAAAGTGTTCTTTATTTTTTTTTCTGTAAAATAATAATATACGAAAATTTTAAAATAAAACTTTATAAAATCACCAAAGACTTTTTAGGTGTATTTTAGGTTATCAGTGATAAAAGCTAAAAAACATAAACAAAGTGTGATGTCAAGTTCGGTTTGGGTCCCAGACCTATAAACACTGTTAATATTAATATTATAATAGATATAAGATATAAGATATCAACAAAGATTAAGCGAAAAAATTACAATTAATAAATTTGGATTGTGATTGTACAAAAAATCTAGATTCATGCCATGCAGGCTGCACTAGCCCTGGGAATATGTCCCGGCTCCCCCTCTCTCGTCGGCCCTGTCTATCCAATCTAAACCCCAGCATGACGTAAACTACAAATAATATAAGCCAAAATGCAGGTAAACTAAAAAAGAAAAAATATGTAGTAGGGCTGGACCCCGTCTAGCATTTTGTAATATGCCTAGACCACATTCATCCGGTTTTGATTTTGACTGTATCTTTGTTGGGTGGCTGGTCCCAGACCAGCCGGTTGAGTTCGGGTGGTGCGATGCTCCACACTTTCTGAGCTTGGGGTTTTTGACCTGCCTGGTGATCCAGGTCTACTTAGTGACCTGGATGCACGGCCCTTGGTTGTGCCTCCACTTCTGATTGAAGTTGGACTCCCTGACATTGTTGATCCTTTTGGGATTTTTGTTTAGACGGGACTCCCTAGTTCCCACAATTTAAAGAAACAGTGATGACTCTACACCTTCCATAGGTGTCTTCGCGAACGAGAAAAAGACTTTTCTTAAGCGATTAAACTGGTTTATTTTACATGATAATGCGGTACATTATAAGTGATGTAAAATACAAGCAACTGATTTCTACTTCGCAAATATTCTAAGCCCAAAAGCGACTTTGGCCTAGAATACTCTTACATTTGATTCTCAAACGAGGAGGGAAACATTCTGGTTCCACAACTTCTTGCCTACTGTCCTCTCCAAGGGGCACCTGTGACCAGGGGTCGCCCATCTGTCAGACTGACCAATGGTGATCTCTGGTCCCAAAATATTCCCTTTTTTGGAACTCATTTCTCTGAAATGTATAAATGATTTCCGAGGAGTCCTCTGGGTCTGTCCAGTGTCACCGGACATGAGGAAAAGTAATTTCTCCTCTTCTTTAATTAATTCCATGTGTGCCGACGAAGTACTCCTTCACCTCGTTAGGGCACTTGTTTGAGGGCCATCTGGACACCAGGGAGGCCAAACTCAAGGAGGCGTGGTAATTGATATCCTTCATGCATGTGTGCACTGACACATGTGTAAGGGGCGTCACAAATAGTACTTAAGGTAAATTATTTATACTTATTAGATCTATTGGCTTAATCAAATTTTAGTAATTAAATTAAACATTAAAATGCGTTCTAGGGACTTTTGTGCCTTAGGCGATGCTTAAGTTCGCCTAACGGCTGCCCAGCCTTGTAGCCATCCATATGTAAAGTAAAACCAAGTAAAAGACATTTTTGAAGTCATAAGTGGTACTGGCACCAGTAACATGATAGGACTAGTGGTGCTGATGAGGATTTTGACAGTCTGGCAAAGGTGTTACCGGGACATATAGGGCAATCCATTGATTGGGGGGTCTGTAATAGTAAAAAGGCCAAGAACCCCTTCGTCTACTTATTTTTCGATGATTTCTCTAAGCACGGCCTATGTCAAGAAACGAAAACAAGTTGTTTCAACCTGCTATATTTTTTTCCAAAATTTCTGATTTGTTTGTTGTAGGAACTTCACATGGCAACAAAGTTTTGATAAGACCCAGAAAAAGGACTTTACTTAATTCACCAAGTTATTTATTACTTTAAACGAACAAGATTTTAGATTATTCGTGGGAAAAAAATCTGTGTCTTTATTTCAGTATTTATTTCATCAAACAAGCTGTTCAAAAACTCACACATAATCTTACAATTTCTGTCAAGTTGTCCACATCAAAACATTATCAGAAGACATTATTTATCACGAACTTCCATGTAAACATGTATTTTATTCAATTTTTTTATTGGTATTACAAACAGTTTAATTAGATGAATCTCGCTTCATTGCACAGTTGTATACACAATGAAAAATGTGCAATAAAGTGCTGCCACCAAATTAACATTATTATTACAATTAAGAATAATAGAACTGATTACAAAATTAATAATTCTAAAATTCTAAGTGTACGTTTTAATTTTTATTGTGATAAAAAACGTGGTATTTTGTTTTTTCAAATGAATAATTTTGTTGTCCGATGAGTAATCTTGTTTCGGTATTGTTATAAATTTTCATTGAATGATAGATGTAATAATTTTTTCTATAGCCCATACTAAATGTCTGTACTATGAAAACAAAAAAAAATAATTTTTTTGTTAATTTTCATTTGCACGAAACACAACTGTCATAAGAGTATTTCATGTGTTCCCAGTGCCGGCTTTAGCCTCCTTGGCGCCCTAGGGCAGATTTTTTCAGAGCAACCCACTTAAAATGAGAAAATAAAAATATTTGCTGCATTATTAGTACAAAAAACACATCGATTATGTCCATCAAGAAAACCATATTATTTTTAGATTTAAAAAAATCACAAACTAGTGCAAAGATCATAAACAAAATTTTAAACTAAATTTAACTAATATCTGAAGATTAAAAGTTGGCCGTTCTGGCCTTTTTATCGGCGAAATCTTTAATTAGAGTAGAAAAGTCGAGATTTTCGGTGATTTCATTTTCAACGGATAAGGAGTTCCTAAACTGGAAAGTCTGTTTTGTGATAGTGTAGACCTGTACCCTGTTTCTCAAAAATACAAGTCTTGCAATACAAGTGAATTCTACAGAGCCCTGATCAGGATATGTATCAATAATTCACACTGTTATTACAAATAACAATTCATAATGACAAATTGTGAATTTGTAATGTATGTTACAATTACAATTACAATTAGTACCCTGCTAGCAGACAAATAGGTCTATGGCAGAGGGACATAAAAGTCCACATGCAGCATTAAGCATTGTCAAGCACATATACATGCACATATATAAAAACAAAATGAATATACAAATGTCAATCCCACAAAACAAATTTATCCCCATTCACCACCGCCTCAGGAAGAGAGTTCCATTGTCTTATAACTCCAGGGAAAAAAGACCAATAATAAGATTCTGTCCTAGCAAAAATCTCTCTAATTTTTTTAGAGTGGTCAGCCAGCCCATGTATAGTGCTTTATAAATATCACTGGACTGTGGTTTAGGACAATCACCATATGTAATTTTCCCAAACAATTTCAAACTTAACTAAGCCCTGCGATGTGCCAAACTATGTCATTGTAGCACTGACAGCATGTCAGTGACACTATCTGTAAATCTGTGCCTGCCACAAACAAACCTAGCTGCCTTACACTGAACCATTTCAACTGAGTGAGTGAGTGTGACAGAGTGAGGATTAAATACACTGCAGCAATACTCAAGATGAGGCCAAACCAATGCTTGATAGACAATAGTTTTAACTTGTGCTGGGCAGGTGCCCAATGTCCTTTGACTAAAATGAAGCATTTGTAGAGCTTTCCCAGTAACACCATCAATGTGTTTTTCCAAGAAAGGTCATCTGTCATTGTAACATTGTAACACTCCGAAGAATAATGTCATTCATACTATAATTGAACACAATTAGATTTCTACCCCGAGTTAGCCTCATAACACTACACTTCCCCTCACTCAACTGAAGTTGCTATGTATTACACCATCCCTCAATTGCCTTCAAGTCTAGAGCTAATGTTTCACAGTCTTGGATACCATCAACCTGTTTGTAAATTAGAGTATTATCAGCAAATAGTCTACAGTTGCTGCCAACTGTGCTGCTGAGGTCATTAATAAATATCAGGAACAAAAAAGGACCCAACACACTACCCTGGGGTACACCAGATTTAACAGCCAACTACTCTGAGTGAGACCCATTTACAGCTACCCTTTGTTTCCTATCACTTAAAAAAGAAGTTATCCATTTGGTTACCTGCCCCCACCCATATGCTTCAATTTTTGCCAGAAGTTTTGAATGTGAAACAGTGTCAAATGCCTTAAAAAAGTCAAGAAACACCATGTCAACCTGTTTACCATTGCCTAAACTCTTCTGGAGGTCATCCACTACCAGGATAAGTTCAGTCTCACAAGAGCACCCTCTCGGGAAACCATGTTCGTTATCAGAAATGAGATTGTGAGATTTGAGAAACTTAATGCAGTCAGAGTATATGATATTGCTCAAGAATTTTACAAACCACTGAAGTTAGAGATACAGGCCTATAGTTTGCAGCTTTGGACTTATTACCAGACTTAAATATTGGGGTAACATTTGCTAATTTCCACATACTTGGAACAACCCCTTGATCCAGGGACTGCTGATAAATGAGCTGAATAAATGGTCCTACTTCCCTAGCTAATTTTATAAGGGCTCCATAAAACTCATAAAATTCAAAAATAATTGTATTTTTAGAAACTGGAACCTAGGCTGCACATGTAATTTTGTAAAGTTTTGCTGAGGGTTTCTTGGGACTTTGTGATATTTGCCCTAAGGACACTTGCCCTAAAGTGACATTTGCACTAAATCCATTTACCCTAAAAGAACATTTTCCCTAATGGTTTTAGGTCAAACAGTTTTAGGGCAAATGGTTGTAGGTCAAATAGTTTTAAGTGAAACAGTAGGTCAATGCAACAGTAGGTCAAACAGTTTTAGGTCAAATAGTTTTAAGTCAAACAGTTTTAGGTCAAATGGTTTTTGTCAAATGGTTTTAGGGAAAATAGTTTTAGGTCAAATGGTTTAGGGAAAATAGTTTTATGTCAAATGATTTAGGTCAAATGATTTAGATCAAATGGTTTAGGGCAAATGGTTTTAGATCAAATGGGTTCAGGGTAAGTGTCTATAGGGCAAATGTATATATCCGTCTTGTAATACAAGTGAATTTTATGGTTTTCTATGGGTTGTAAGGACATTTTGATACGTAATTTGTTACGTATGACCTGATCATGGCTCCGTAGATTTTACTTGTATTACAAGACTTGTATTTTAGAGAAACAGGGCACTGGACAAAGATCGAGTTGTTCTGTTCACAAGGTGAACATGTTTCAACACAATAAACATAATATCTCTGGCGCCCCAAAACTTGCTCACCCCCCCCAACCTGCTTGGCGCCCTCGTGCGGTGAACGACCTCGCCATCCCCAAAGGCCGGCACTGTGCGTTAAACTGCAAGGAAACATACTGACTACCGAAAATAATTCAAGATTTACTTTTCACTAATGTTGGTGGGTTTGTCACTTCAATTGACGATAAAAGTATAAAAAATATAACATTCACTTTAGAATATTTATAAAAAAAATTAAATAGTTACTAAGTGGGTTTTCAAATAAACTTACACGTAGTATAAGGGAGGTAAAAAGTGAGATTACAATTTATGTTTTTATTATATTGCCAGGTTTGATCTTTATTTGTTTATACCCGACATAGTTACATATATTATATACTTGAACACATGGTAAATTTTTGTTTTAATTTAAAACGTAATTTTTTAAACATCTTATCTTATAAAATCTCTTAGAATCTTTAAACTATGGTAAATATTTTTTTTAAACATTTTAGAATGTCATTGAAAGCAGCAATACACATACAGCAGCCTATTTAACAGTGGAAAAGCACTGTTGATGCTGTGCATCCATGAAATTACTCTAACATTGAACGTTAAATCATCAGTGCACACTGACCATCATATCCTGGCTGCAGAAGATAACATGGATGAACAAAGGTTTGGTTATAATGTGTTATTGTGCTGCAATGTACCGAGTTCTGTCAGGTCATCGAGAACGGCAACTATCACCAATATGCCATCAGCAATATGCCCATCATCTTTATAATGAATGAATAGCCGTTGTTTCTCTCTGTCATCAAGGCCCCCAAACAAACAGTTTTTTACACTCTCTCAATCATATTTGTATTACTTTTAAGAATCATTTCATAATAACTTTCAACAAAATAAATTTCATAAAAATGTCCTTCATTAAATAGGAGGCAATATACGAATGGACTCGAAATGACGACTTACCAGTGCAGCAGACCATGCTCTGCCAGAAATCCTAAGTCCTAAATCCAATAATTAGGTGAAGTTAGTCAAGAGCAAAACAACAACCAACTGAAATCATTGATAAAAAAAAATGTTTGGCAATTGACAGACTGACAAAGAAAAGTCAAATACTGGCCTAAATGTGTATAATGCGATGCTGACAAGTGTCGAAACTGCCATTCTCCTTTTTTTTTAAAAAAAAAAGACACTACTGTTTGCGATGATTTACACCTACATGCTCTCGTGTTTGCACATTGTATAATGATTCTGACAAATGATTGCATTTTTCTATTTTGATCGCATCAATGTGCATCTGTTATAACAACTCACAATTGTTCCAGGTGACTGGTGAAAGAAAGATAAGAACCGCAGCATGTCAGCCATGTATGTCTATCACTTTTTAAGGTTAGCACAATCTTGTGCGAGGAATGATTCTATATTACGGTGTGCGAGAATACAACAGGATTTTCAAAACTGAGATTCCACTGGGTACTCAAATCCCAGGACAACTCTGAACAGTTATACAATTATTTAGAAAGTGGTCCAACTTATACTAACTAGTATAAGGTAAACATTAAAAACAAATATTTAAATATATATAATATTCGTACAATAAAGAAAGAAGCACATAATTACATTTTTGGCACAGAAACCTTTTTTGCAATAAAAAGTAAAGTAGAATGAGGCATGTACATGTATATTGTATAATCATGAAATGCATACAATATGTTTGTAAACAAATGAACATAATGTATCCAGGATCTTCAATGTCATCAAGACAGACATTAGTCTACATGACATACAGTAAACTACATGTACAATTATAACAATGAGGCATGTACAAATATAAAAATAAGTTTATCCAAACAACATATTGCAATCGTCTTGCAGTTTGCATGATTCAATGAGGCAACACCAGCCTAAACCAAAATGAATGCCACCATGAAAATCTTTTTCTTTGCTCTGCTGGCCATTTGCTATCAGGTAGGCAATATTTATTATGTGCATGTATGCATGTTTCAGACATCTGTAACAATTATTACAATCGCTGAAACAGCTAAAGTTCTGAAATGTTTTTAAAAAAATCTTAAAATGTTACAACTGAAGTCTTTCATTGAGAGTTTAAGCTAACATTTTAACAGCCATTTTTGCTGGCTATTTCGTGATTTGCACTTAAGATGGCTATTTAAACAATTAATTTGTTCGTGTAGCACTAGACAGCTCCCACATTGACAACATCACAAAACATACCCACCTTTGTTTGTTTTTTCCAAGCCAATGATTAATAATCGTGATGTTGGTATGTCAGAAGATTTTGTTTAGGGATTTTAGAATGTTTTTATAGTTTAAATATACTGCATTTCAATGAATTAATTCGCGTAATATTCTGCCTGTGGATATAAACATCAGTTCAGAAATTGCTTTAAAACTTTTCAAGTCGGACGAAAATTATATAGATTTTAAGAAATAATACCTTTTATTTTCGAAAGGTACATTATTTGGGATCATGTTAATGTGTTTTTTAAACTCATTTAGTATATTAAAGTATTTTTAAAAATTATTTTTTTACCATATACACTTTCTTAATAGGGAATATCCCTATAATAAGTATGTTCTATGAAATGTTAAGTGAAGCCATCTCAAGGGGACAGTATAGAATGACACATTTAAATAGCCACCTTAAACCTTATTTGATTAATATTCAATAATAATTTTTTTAATAACCTGTATTAATTTTAAAGGCAGTCATCTGTGAAATTGATGAACATGGCAAATCAACAGAAAACAAAATACAAAATGAAAGTGACGACACTCAATCCAATGATAAAGACAAATCCGAAAATAATGAAAGTCAGTCATTGAACGAAATTACCAAACCTAAAAATGGAGACACCGAATCTGTGACTGGTGAAGGCAAATCTGGAGACGGCAACACAAAGCCAAAAATTAATGATAGCATTTCTAAAAAAGGTGAACTCGGTAAAGAGAATTCAAAGAACAACAGTGAAAAACAGCCTGCCGACGACACAAAACCTAACATTGATGAAACAACATCCGAGAAAGGTGGAGGAGACAAACCACAAGATGATAAAGTTACAGCTCAGAAAAGTGACACAAAGCCTAAAGATACAAAACCGACAGTTGATGAAACGAAACTCGAGAATGGTAGTGGAACATCAGAGAAAAACAATACAAAGCCGGAAAACGATAGAAAACCTAACAACAACGAAACTAAATCCGAGAATGGGGAAGGCAAATCACTGAACAAGGATACAGATAACGGGGAAAAAAGCAATATAAAGCCTGAAGATACAAATCCAACAAGTGATGAAACGAAACCAGAGAATGGTAGTGGAACATCCGAGAAAGACAATAAAAAGCTAGAAGACAATACAAAACCTAAAATCGGCGAAACCAGTTCTGAGAATGGCAAAGAGATATCACCTAAGAAGGATACAGACACCGCAAAGCAAAGTGATACAAAGCCTGAAGATACAAATCCAACAAGTGATGAAACGAAACCAGAGAATGGTAGTGGAACATCACAGAAAGACATTAAAATGCCTGCGGACGATACAAAACCTAACATCGATGAAAGCAAATCCGAGAATGATATACACAAATCAGAAAATGATAAAGTTACAAACAAGAAAAGTGATACAAAGCCTGAAGATACAAATCCAACAAGTGATGAAACGAAACCAGAGAATGGTAATGGAACAGCAGAAAAAGATAATAAAAAGCCTGCAACTGATACAAAAACGAAAATCTACGAATCTAAATCCGAGAATGTTGAAGACAAATCACCGAGTGCCACAGACTTAACAAAGATAAGCAATACAAAGCCTGAAGGTACAAAACCAACAAGTGATAAAACAAAACCAGAAAATGGTAATGGTAAATCAGAAAAAAGCAATGAAAAGCCTGCAGAGGATACACAACCTAAAATGAACGAAACAAAATCCCAAAATGATAAAGATACAGGAAAGAAAATTGATACTAAGCCTGAAGATACAAAACCGACAGACGATGAAAATAAATCAATAACTGGTGATGAAAAATCGAAGAAAGACAATGAAAAGCCAAAAGACGATACAAAACCTAAAATCGATGAAACCAAATCGGAGAATGGTAAAGAGAAACCAAAAGGTTTCGAAGATAAATCGACGGAGAGTGACACAAAGCCTCAAGGTAAAAAACTGACGGGTGAAGAAAGCAAACCTAAAAATGACGAAAAGAAAACCAATAATAGTGAAGATAAATCAAAAGACGGTGGAGATAGAGCCATTGGTAAAGACATAGAACATGGCGTAAAGTCTGAAGAAATCAACAGGAGAATTAAAAAACTCATGTATAATATTCTTTTCAACCGCTTAGAACATTTTTAAACGCCTAATTTTAACACATTATCTATCAATTTCAGCGGCATAGTGGGAGGGAGAGGAGGGCGCAGGAGGTTTGGTGCGAAAGGTTGTATATTAATTAGAGATATTAATTAGTAAAGCAAACAGAAAAAAATGCACTTTTAGTAAATACAAAAAAAAACTTTGTTTGAGTCTTTATAAGGCTATGCTCAGGGCCGGTCCTAGCATATGCGAGGCCTGAGGCAGCAAGTGATGAGTGAGGCTGGGAAAAAAAAAATGTTTAGTCAGCAGCACGGGGCTACGGAAAGCGCGGAGCACAAGGTGGTTGCCTCGCTCCCCTTGCCCTAACGCCTGGTAAGATGCTGGTTTCATCTGTGGGCCATACCATATGATGTTTATTGTAACAAATATAGATTATATTTTTAAAGTTCGCTTTATGAACAAAATTTAAATTAAGATGAAGGAAAAAACAAACAAAGTCTATTGACTTGGTTTTTGACCCATTTTTTTTTCAAATTTTAATAATTCTAGACTCCTTGTGTCTACCAAACTTTTTTGTACTTTAGGAGCCAGTTGAGTGCTCCTGAGGCATTTTAGACCTTTTAGAGCAGACATGTGTAACTTTATTAAGTGTGGGCTCTATAGCAAATTTTTAATATCTGTGGGCCATAAAATAATAATAATAAAAAATAATAAATTTTTTAAAGTTTGCTTTATGAACAAAATTAAGTTAAGATTAAGACAGATCACATAGAAGATTAATAAAAAAAACCACAGTCATTTTGAGTGGGAGGTCACTGTGATTGGTTTATTTGTTCTATTGCTCAAATGGGGTAAGTTTTGGGAATATGGAAATATGCTGGCAGGTCATATTCAGTGAAGTTTGGAAAACTACTCATGGGCCAGGTAAAATCAGGGCAGGACCAGATGTGGGCCACAGGCTATATGTTGCACATGTATGGTTTACACCATTGAGGGGGTGCACCAGAAATTGACCCATTACCCTGTGGTCCAGCCCGGGCCTGAATTCAAATCATTACAATTGTAAAATGAACACAAATTTTCAGACCAGAATGCGAACTTAGGAGAACTCAGGGCCTTTGGTAAATTCAGTACCTCTGATGTACTCATGACCACTGTTTTCCTAAAGCAGTGACATTCATAACTAAGCCACCAGAGATCAACATTCAGGGATACAAATATTTTCGTACAGCTCAGGATGTAACAATCCTCTTAAAATGTGCATGGGAATAGCACGTGTAGGAAGTGTGAAAATGTAATGGATTAAAATGTACAGTCTCGTGGAAAACTACGGGCACAAAGATTTGAAACGGGACAACCAAACAAACTGGAGATGAACTAAAATAAAAGTGTAATAATTATAATAATAACAAAATGTGTAATAATAATAATAATAATAATAATAATAATAATAATAATAATAATAATAATAATAATAATAATAATAATAATAATATTAATAATAATAATAATAATAATAATAATATTAATAATAATAATAATAATAAATGTGTAGTAGCAGTAATAATAAAAATAATAAACATAATGATACCAATGATAATGTGTAAAAGCTGAAAAAAGCAGAAAACAGAAATAAATAAACCAGAAAAAAGTTTTCTCCACTATTCAGCTTTGTTTTGAGTTCACTGGTCTTTGCACTTAACAGAAAATAAGGAAGAATAATAAAAAAACGAACCATGAATCATCACGCTTTCCTATTGGTTGATTACATGTACGTAGTTCCACATGAAAGGAAGAACCGATTTTATCCTTTTTGAGCCCATTTTCTGCCAAATAAATAGAATACAATTATTCAAACCAGATAAAAATTTTTTCCAGGCTTATTTTTCTGCATGTGAGATCTTAAAATAATTAAGGATTTGCTATTCAGATAGTATATTGTGGCACCCTGTATCTGCATACTTGTGGAACACCCTGTAGAAATTACTTTCTTTCAGTGTGGCACCCTGTATCTGCATACTTGTGGAACACCCTGTAGAAATTACTTTCTTTCAGTGTGGCACCCCATCGTGCACAGATGTCCAGACTTGGGTGGCCCGAATTTTTAGTGAATTCATGGAACCCAGAAGAATCGTGATAAATTGGGAAAAGAGTCTCAAAAATGCCTTTCCTTAAAAGGTAATATTCTCAGCCCAGGGCAATAATTGGCCCAGTTGGCCACTCATTGAGCCCTGAGGTGACAGTGACCCCTCCCTTGAGACTGAACGAAAGTGCCATGGCACTTATGTTTGAGGACAGTTCCGAGTAGAGATTAAGAGAGTTCAGTTCGATAGTTCGATCTAGAGAGTTTCTGTTCGAGTAGAGAATTCGAGGAGAAAATTAAAAAAAGTAATTCCGGACTGAGAACCAATGTTATACTCAAGTTTGTAATCAAGAATTGTATCGCCAATTGTATATGCACAACAATGTAAAATTAATAGAAACATTATAAGAAAGTATAGAGAACTTTTCTACCTCAAAGTGTTGTGTGTGTGTGTGTGTAAGTTTATTTCCAAACAGTGAAAATACACAAAAGAAGCTTTAGCCCACTGCTCAGCCACCAACAGAGGCCATCAGAAATCTGAGTTCCTCTGATTGGGACCTCCATTCCGGGCTATAGAGGACTAGTATCCTTGAGATTGTTATGCATCTATGCATAAGACTCCCAAGTCGAGACCAATCATGATCTAACTCAAGAGCATGAGGAGGGCCATGTTCGGCCCCGACTGAAACAGAGAGGTCTTTTTGTGGGCCTTTAAGATGGCCGGATTCAAGGGACTGAAAGAGCGGGTAAAGTGCTTGAACTTTCGGGATGTCGCACCCGGTTAAATCAGGGGCTGGTTCAGAGTCAGCACCACTACGTCAAAATGGTGGTGCCAAAGGGCCAGCCTCGTCACAATATTCACCAGATTATTGAATCACTCAACTACTTTATAAAACAAACCACTCAAATTACTTTGTACTATTAGCATAGCGTGCAAGACATAAAAATGTGCAATGAATTTTTATTTGTTGCATACTTAACAAGGTTTAGCTTATTTTTTTTTGCCATTTGAGGCTATTAGTACGATGTAATCAATATAGTTTAAATAGACAAGCTGGTACCAAAAAAACTTATTGCATAATTTTACTATCCAGTTGCTGCTATAAAAATTTAACCTCTCTACAAGAAAACAATTTTCGTGTCATTTGCTGCTTTTGTCCCTCCTCCCTTTCATCAAACAAATTTCGAAATGTTAAGTAGATCTATTTGAAGCATACATGTATTCACTCAAAATATAGAAAACCTATTACAATAACAAAGGTTGAGTCATCCAGACAATGCGTGTGTCTATGTCTACATGGATGACAATAGCATCAACAAACAAATATGTACTCAAATAATGTCAATAACGAGAAGAAGGCTCGTATGTTCGAATATTCAATCATGATATCGTGTAGATTAAATGCAGTTTCATCAATGTCACCTTCATTGCACATGTGCTTGCAACTGTGGCAACAAAATCCCACAGGAAGTACGTAGCGCTTAGAATTTCTAAGCTGCACAGCTAACTCAGTGAGGTGCTGCTACCAATACTGCAGCTCAGCGGCAGACTGGACCAAAGAAACGGCCCGAGAATATTATTTATCTGGATCTAAGAAAACAGAAAAATTATTAGAACCATCTTTGGTTCAACTTACACTTTTGCTAATAAGTCACCAGGTGACCTACACTTCATAACTGTAGGTCACTCAGTGATCTACACTTCAGAACTGTACGTCACTCAGTGATCCACACTTCAGAACTGCAGGTCACTCAGTAATCTACACTTCAGAACTTTTTTATATTGGTGGTTTGGCCCCAAAAACCTAAAATATTCATATCTGGCCATTCTCAAAAAAAAAATTAGTCAATCAACACTTGGGCCCTATTCCACAAAAAGTATATAAGTCATGATTACAATAGTAATGTAATTTAACTTCTACTAATATAAAATATTATGTTTCTTGAAACCATTACTTGTAATTATTAGTCTACATGAGGGTAAAATGTTGTTGCTCAAAAACAACATTTTACCATCACGTGACACCATTTTCTATTACTTTACTTGTAGCAGAAACTTGTAATAGTTATAAATATTAGTGAAATGAAATCTACAGGTGGCGTCAATTTCTATGTGGAACTCAATATTATTAGATCATACATACGCCCTAATATACAGGCATTTACTATTATTACTTGTAACTTGTAATGCATTACTCTAGGAGTTTTGTGGAATAGGGCTCTGGTTTAAAAGACATGTGAGAAGTTTTAAATACTTTTAGTTCACATAAAGACTAAAACAATCGTTTTTCTATAAGCAAAATTAAAAACAAGAATTTTTGTTATTGTAGTGTTGAGCTAAACCAGAATGACATGCACACATCTTAACACCAATCAGACAGAAAAGAAAGAGTTAAGTTAGAGTTCACGAAAGTTATGCACGTGTGAACCATGCATAACAATCTTCCGTGTTGCATTTGAAACACATGCGCATGTGTTTTTTTTTTCTTCTTCTTCATGATCACATGCAAAAATGCAGTTAAAAAAATCAGCATTTTCTATTTTATGCAAAGACATCAAAAATTTAAAGGTAATATTACATCATAAAAATAAAACAGTGCAACACATTTATCTACAATCAGTTTGATTAATAAAAAGAAGCCGCTATTCTTGTTAATAAAACAGAATTCAGTTTAAAATGAAACGGGTATAACGAGATTGCAATGATGCATGAAAATTAAACACGAACACAAAAAAAGACTAATATATAAAGCTGGAAGATATTTGTAACAAGTTAGTTGACCAACTTGTGAATTGTTCTAAAAAAGCAGTTTTAACAGTAGCAAAGAAAACAACGAAAATGAATAATATTATGATGAAACTCGCAATTACAATTGCTATTCTGGCGATTTCTATCCAGGTAATATGCTTAACATACCTACAGGTCTTTCAATGATAAAAATTGTAAACTCTGCTGAACACAACATAAATTATATAATCTACTGTATTAACGCATGCTGGAAAATACCCACCAAACACCAATATTGTTTTCACAAATACAATCCGATTCCCGTTGTTAATTTAGGTAACAGGGTTAAATCGACAAACTGATTTCAGAAAAAAAAAATTATAAATGGTCACTATCACCCCTTATGATCTGTAATATTTTCACTGTCATTAAGATCTAGCATATTTTCACTATGATGATTTGGCATATTTTCACTATGATGATCTAGCAATTTTTCACTGTCATGATATTAACCTCATTTAAGTTGACGTTAGTGCAACACAATCTATTATATTTCTTAAAGGTTGCATATTTCTTTAAACATTATTCACTTTTATATGGTTTTAAGAACAAAACTCAAATTACACAATTATTATAATACTAGTGGGGTAACCCGTCATAAATGACGGGAGCAAAATACACAGGCAATTGTGCGCATGCGCGTCGTTTTTACTTTTTTTTACTTCTTTCATTTCAATTTCAGTCACCCCTCCCACTTTTCTCTCTCTTTCTCCCCTTCTACACTTTCCAACCTTTTCCCCTCACCCCCTCCCACTTTTCTCCCTCTCTCCCCCTTCTACACTTTCCAAAGGAAGAGTTCAACATATACTTGACCTTGAGAAAAAAACGGTTCATTTATTCAAATTTATATAAATTCCGACACAGCGTTAGTCCACACACAGCCACACACACACACACACACATACATACACAGACCTGGGATATTATATATATAAAATTAAGCCAGGTCTGTGTGCGTGTGTGGGTGTCTGTCTGTGATAACGCTGTACAAACCTTGAAACACATCGGAATTTATAAAAATTTAAATAAATAAATGAACCGCTTTTTTCTCAAGGTCAACTATATGTTGCACCCTTCCCATCCAAGAACCCCATGATATTAAATTGGAAAGGGGAAAAGGTTGGAAAGTGTGGAGAGGGAGGAGAGAGAATAACGTGGAGGGGGAAAAAGTGGGTGGAGGTTACTGAAATTGAAATGAAAGGAGTAAAAAAAGGAAAAAACGACGCACATGCACACAATTGTCTGTGAATTTTGCTCCCGTCATTTATGACGGGTTACCCCACTAGTTTTTAAGTAAATAGTGAATCGACACCAGCAGGATTCCAACTACCGACCTCAAGGTTGATAACCAGCGACATTACTACATGAGCTATTCAGCCACCTTTGAATTCTTAGGATTATACTCACTCCATAGCTCTAGTCTTATGAATGACATTGTTTTATATGAAGTAATTCAAATTTTTTGTTTATATATCAACGTAATTTAGGTAATATCGGCCAATCTATTTGGCAAACTTCCTGAACATTTGCAACACTCAAAACTCATTCCTGGACATGCAAGTGAAGCTAAGGATGTGCCCATTCCAGGAGTTGTCAACCCAGCTCACTCTATCATAATCTTGAATAAATTGATTAAAAAACTAAGCACCATGGTTCACTAGTTGCATGCACACAAACAAAAGTTAATATAATCAGCTGGATGAAAAAAAAAAAGAAAAAAAAAAAAGAATTGTAACTTTAGAATAAGTATTAACTTGAAAACATTCAGCAAATAAAATGAATGATTATTAAGTAATCATTTCAATTGTTTTATTCAGTCAGCATTAAAAAATAAGTTATTATTTTGTGTTTATTGTTTGATCTTTTTTGCTATTTTTGATATGTTTGACCGCTAACTTCTCAAAGGTTTTGTTTATAGGCTTACTTATTAGTTAAAGCTACATGTAAGGTGCAAAGCATTGTGCGAAACTTCAAAAATGACATCAGAGGGTCAGATTTTTGCCTTCTCCTTAAAAATGGATGAAAGTGGACAAAAATGGACTTTTCTCAGCTTTAGTAACAAAGATCATTATTAGAGTAGATTTAGACTCCAAACTTTGTTACGATTTATAAGGTTTGAAGCTTCTAAGCTTCAACAACTTCTCAAGCTCTCCACAAAGTTTAGCTTGTTCATATAAACATGTGGTCTTGCAAACTTCAAGAAATTTTATAACCACGTCCTGCCTGCACAGTGTGGGGTCAATCAGTTGCAACACCCAGGGAGTCATGATCCTTCTGGAATGCTAGCCTGGGGGTGCGTGACTCATCTCTGTCACTCCCTCCCTCTATATTTAGACATAATTGGCAGAGTAATACCTTCAGGACCATGGTCACTTGGACCTGGTTACACCTTGAAGGTGTACACAGGTCCAAGCTATAAAAGGAACATGTTTCTCTTTGGTCCTCGTCCACTCTTTTGCTCAACTTTTTGTACTTCGTCAATTTTATCAGGATCACATCATGGGCACGTAGATGCACCTTTGATTCTAAACGTTCATTCTTGTGATGTTAATGTTTCTGTACAAGAATGAATAAAGTGTTTATAATAAGAAACTGTGTTGTCTCAATGTTTGGAAACTAACCCTTCTTAAGCAGACCGGAGACACCATAGGGCAAGAAAGCATACGGATCCCTTATGGAGCAAGTCTTCAAGAGAGAAGAAGAACACGGCGATCAGAAATGGATGGTAACCATCCTTCTGAGAGATCTCACCACTATTCAGGAGGACGTTTACAATCCATCACCATCCGCCTATTTTGGTACTTTCAATCTTCCTCGTGTGGCTACCACATGATCGAGGGAAGAAAAAAGCTACCAATTTAGAAGTCAGAATCGCCGTTTGCTCACAGTGATGGGGATGACTGATGAGAGATGATGATTTGCCATTTGGCGAAGAATTGGGCGAGATGTGTTTTATGACCGGCTGCCTAGTCTTGACGACGACTCCATAATGCCAGAGAAATCATGAAAACAAACACAACAACCATGCGCCAACCAGGATTCTAACCAGGGAACTCCCAAGGCAAAAGATATGTTGATTTGTTTCAATAAAACAAAAGTCCGTCATCAGTCCCATATTTCATTTCATTAAATAAAGAACAAAAAACCAAACAGGCATTGAAATGTAACCAAGAACAGATAAGCTGCACAAACAAAAATTGTGGCCATCAAACAAAGATAACGAAAGTAAAACAAATTCTCTGATAAGGTGAATCATAATGACTATACTGTTGTATGAATATGACAAAAGCAAAAAAAAATACTAAATATTAAACGTCACCGTTATAAAAAGCTTTGATGGTCAGTGGATATAATTAATTAACAACTCAACAATTGAGCATAACACATTAGAAGGATTTTTATTTTGTCACAGAAATAACAGATAACAGAAATCTCACTGAAAATGTTGACTACTAAATTCAAACGAAATGTGTTGCTGATTTGCATTACTCTGATGGTGGTAAATTTGAAAGTAAGTTCATTTCAAAAGAAACATTTTGCCTCATAAAGAAGATTGGTTAAGTCGAAAAATTGCTTCACCAATTTTGATAAACACAGTATCTGCACTAGTGCTATACTGGTAAGCTGTAAAATAAATGTAAACTATGAATTCATGCATGCCTGACTGGCAGTTAGTTCAGACGTTTTTAATGACTCTAAGGTAAGCGAAACAAGGTAAATAAGATTAAGATTTTTATATAAAAAAATAAACAAAAAGAAGACTTTGTGATTGCTTTATTTAAATAACAATACTGCATCGGATTTGTGTAAGGGATGTGAGCGGGTGCAGTAGTGAAAAGGTCCTGGGACATCCAACATATGACAAACAATGGGTTCAACCGCCCATGTCCCGCCATATGTTGGATTTCCCACGACCTACCCACTACTGCTCTCGTGTCAAGCGTTCATTTGGATGATCCTTAAAATGAAATAAAGAAATTTAAAAAAATGATCATAATACATTATAATTTAAAAAAATATATAACGAAAATAAATATAATGATATAATGAAATGATGAAATGATATAATGAAAAAAAACGCACATGAAAATAGCCCACACGAATATTGCTCACAGAAAAAAAAACCACTGTCATAAATGCGTACAAGAAAAATGCGTGCACGGAACAATGCTCGCACTGAAAAATGCCCACATAGAAAAATTCTCATATTAACATTATTATAAAGTAATAAACTATAAATTATGCAATGTATTTGCTAGAAGTGAAGTTCAAAGATGCAGTATTCTCAGTGCCATAGATTCCTCTCAGCGTTCCAGTACAATAGAATTTCCTCCTTGAGGATGTTGTGAATTAATAAATTTTTACTTTAGCAGATTCATAAGATTGTAAAGGTTTAATTATTCATGCTGCTTTTCAAATATATTTTCGTTTTGTTTGGGAATGTTTACCATATCTTTTCGTAACTTATGTTGGCAATGCATAGGCTTTTTGGGCTGCGTGCAGAGTAATTATTCAAATTAAAAAAAGTAAAAAATAATGCTACTTTTGTTTGTTTTTTGTTTTTTCTTCTTCTCATTCTAAAGGTGGTATCATGCAGCATACCTACAAAAGTACCTCTGGACAATGGTTTCAGTAAATCAGTGTTAAGTTCCCATATACGGAATAAATTTCTGGATTCTGAGATATGTCGTGGATTGTCCGGAAGAAAAGAGTCAAATGATCCACATTTACCTGAAGATTTCTTTCGCTAAGACTTACAATGGACCACCTCTTTTCTATTGTGAATCAATTTAACAATTTATATACAAATAATATAACCATTTGTGCACCATAATCACCATTAAACATTAATATTGAAGGTATTATCAGTTTAATTATTCTTACAAGTATTACAAAAACAATAAACATAAAAATTAAACATGCTAACAATTGAACCAATATTGAATAAATATTTTGTCACTTCATCATTTAAATGAAAGTATTCACATTTTATACAAATACTTAAATAAGTGTTGGGTTGACAAAGCAGTGCAACTTTAGCAAAATCACTGTATTAGCACCAATGGTAATGTGAGCTTTTGACATCAACCAATATTTTATTACCAACCTTTAGATGACATTTTCTACTTTTCGTTTCTTCTCTGAGCAGTATGACACCTGCACAGAGAAGATCCGAGCTGTAGAGAGAGCTGGATGGAGATAGATTGTAGTCACTCTTCTGCATGGGGGTGTAATCGATGCAGGAGAGTGGCGGCCATCTCTCTCTCTTCCGGTTGATGCTGATATACATCTTCTCCATCGGTATTCCGACTAGAGAAGATGTTGTAGCTGCTGAGAATCGTATAGCTCCTGCCCTATGAAACCTCCGGCCTCTGAAGAGAAGTTATTTACATAAACATAGAGACAACGCTACTTCTTGTTACAACACTTTTATTCATTCCTTGTAAGAAGTACAGATACAAGGGTGAATAGTAATATACTAACTGGAAATCCTCAGGCCCATGATTTGGAATGTATCGCAAAAACAGGCAAAGGAAAGAACTGAGGAACAAAGAGGAACATGGTCCTTTTATACCTTGGACCTGTGTACACCTGCGAGGTGTAACCAGGTCCAAGTGACCATGGTCCTTTATGTATCAATCCGCCACTTGGGCATGAGTCAGAAAGGTGAGTCAGAGAGGAGGGAGGGACGGTTGAGAGTTGTTTACCCCCCAGGCTATGGTTTTGGCGGGATCACGATTTACAGGGTGTTACATACCCTCCAACTTTGCTTGGAGTACGTCCTCGTACTCCAGCCAAGGGTGGAAGGTTTTCAAGTTACGCAGCGGGGAGACATGGGTGGCTGAGGACTTACCGTGTACAGAGGTGGTTATGGAAAGGCACTGGCACCGAAGTGTCAGCGCCCTTAAAAATTGGAAAAGGCTGAAAACATAAAACAAAGATAATTAATGCTCGCTGAGTGGCGAGCCGCTATTGAAATCTAAAAAGAAAAGAACAGTTGCAACGTATTTTATTTTTTTATAAATTTTTCGATAATGCCACCCGGATGGGTGGCAACCACATGAGTACATGTGGCACGCAGCTATCCCTGCTGCGGAGGGTGGGGAGGATCCTGGGTCCATGAACCGTACGGGGGGGTAATCCCGCCGGACCTGGCCTCATCGGTAGCTGGATGCGGCAGACAGCCATTGTCCCTGGTCGTCAGGTAGATCCCGGTGGAAGATATTGAAGATGTCCCGGTCCCCGATAATCTTACGGGAGGACCGCTTGTTGTACAGTGTAGCCCAAGCGGCGTCCCATAAGACGGCGATTCGGTAGCGAGGATCCGGTTCCGGAATGTAGTGACGACTGGTACGGAACGTCTGTCCAGCTGGCAGTCTAAAGACGGAGTTGACGAAAGCTCCCAGAAGGGCTTCCGTGGCTTCATCGATGGCATCTCCGGCGAAACTGGTGGTTTCAACAATCCGTCTTCTTGGGAAGACGATGGTGATGAGGACACTTGTTAGGCGGGAGAGTCCCACGACATATCGCTCCCGGGGAGGGAGGTCCAGACGGGGAAACCCTTCCTCCAAAGAGAAGTGTCCTACGTAAAGGGTGTTGGCAGAGCGTACTTCGCGCTGCCAAGTGACCCACCGATTGTTGAGCAACCTCTCGCCGGAGGTGGCTGCACGGAACGGATGATCCAGCGGTAACCGCCCCAGAGTAGCCCCGGCATGGGGTACAGTGGGCGGTGCGGCTGGTCGGGCTGGTGTTGGAGCCGCAGGTTCCAAAGAAACTGATGCGCCCGTGATAGGCCTGGCATGGCGCAAGGCGGACCGGGCCATATCGCGGGCCCGCTGACGTAGTCGCTTCGATGCCGACTTCCTGCTCAGCGCCTCCAGTGGCTTGGCACTTCCTGGTGCACGGCCCAGTGCTTCCATGGGGTCACCTCCCTGTCGCATGACGTCTTGCAGAAGGTTTGTGATGGCCTTCTGTTTTTTCAAGAACGCGGCACGCTCTGCGGAAGGTGGCGGCATCAAAGGTGTAGGCGTAGGTTGTCCAGAAGGGCGGCCCGGAGGTGGCGGAGGAGGAGAGCGATGCGGGACCCGAGTAGGAGGGCCCCGAGTTTCGTAGCGATGGTCGCGGTCCAGTTGGACTCGGTGATCCTGTAGGTCTTGCCTGACCCTTGGGTCGAAGTTATTACGCGGCGGAGGGCCGCGTCCAGAGGAACCACGTTGTTCCTGCTGACTTCTTCCGTCGGGTCGGCGTCGGGGCGAAAGATGGGAACCACGTGGCGAAGAGCGACGTGGTTGTGGCCATTGAAGAGAGTCTCGAGAAGAGTGGTGGCCCCTGTAGGACTGTTGAGGCTCCTTGGGGCGAGCCCCAGTGGGAACCTGAACACGAACAGGTTGGGGAACCACCACTATGGAAGGTAGCTTTGGAGTCGGAGTTGGTGTGGCGGCCTCGCTGCGTGGAGGCGTGGCACATCGGGAGGTTGGTGGTGACGATAATGGTGTATGAGGAGGAGGCGGCGGAGTGATTGACGGCACCGGTGAGCAGTGTTGGAAAGGCTCTGGTGGCGTTATGGGTGGAGAAGGAGATGTGGAGAGGCCAGTTGTCAGGGTTGCTGGCGAGTTTGAGGATGGAGGTGATGACGTGGCCGATGACGTAACTTGGGCGGCTTCTTGGAGTCGGGCCTCGATTCGCAGGAGCTCCTCCTTCGGGAGTTGCGCCGTACACGGTAAGCCCAGCTCGACAAGGCGGGCGCAAACCGCACGGAGGTACGCCAGATTGTCCTCCCCTTCCTTTTTATCTCTGGCTGCCTGGCGAAGGGCAGCCTCCCTCTGCATCTCCAAGTGGAGGTCTTCGAGGGGGGAGGGCACAGATCCACCTCCCCCACGCTTCCCTCTTGCTTCAGCTCCACCCGGAATGGGTTGACCAGGCGCGATGCTATCGCGGAACGCCTGGTTAACCCCCCATGCCATGAGGTTGATATCGATGCGGTCTTCCCGCTCCTCCCAGTAGTGTTTTGATGTCGTGACGTCGAAGGGGACGATGCTGCTTGGAGCAGCAGGCTTCCCTTCGCGCCCGACATTGGCAGGTCGCTTGAAGCTTGCTTTTAGGCGCTTTTCCCCACGCCGGTGAAAATTCTCCGGTTCGGAGGAGGTGCGGCGCCTATCTATTATGTTTGGCGACTCTCTTCTCGTTACTGGCGCACTGGCGGCGCCCGCCCTTTGTAGCTGGCAGGTAGATTGAGAGAGGGGTTCAGCGGTCCCCGCCGTTCCACTCTCCGTCTCATCTTCACTAGAAGAGGCAGACATCATTCTGCCTCCTCTCCATGAGCCTCTACCTGGCATATTTTCTTAAGAGTTTAAAAGTTCTTACTTTTTCAAAAGTCCCGCTGCTGGTGGTTACTTCCAAATAATAACAGAAATCGGTCCCCGATCACTCTGTTATTATTTCAAGAGGTCCAAAGAGTTCTGAAGGCCTGATGCACTGCACGTGAGTTCAAAGGCTTGAAGGTGGTACTCAAGCTTTGGATTGACAACAAAACTGGAGAAGTTCGAAATTAAAATTTGGAACTTGGCACAGAAGTAGATTGAAGATTTGATGATTGAAGAAGATCGAGCATAAAGAGATGAACAAAAACGAGTGCTTCTTTGAAGAGAGCAAATCGAGTGGTAATTGACCAAGTTTGGTCACTTTTCTTATTTAATTTTTAAAAGTTAGAAGGGCCGGCCCCTTTTAGAATAAGACACCTTACTCTAATTGGTTTCTTCACGACTTTATTTATTGGGGGTGGGGGTTGTCCCACCGACATTAGATGTGAGAGGTGTTGATCTAATTCTTATCAGAGTCGGTCCTGTTTATTATTTTTAGATAAACAAAAGGACTAAGGAATCTCGAGGGAGAAGGGCCGTTATTTTATTTCACACCGAGGTGTGAAGTTGCCCATTAACTTTCTCCCCTTCTTTTCCTTAATGCCTTTTTTTTGGAAAGAATAGGTCAGCAAGGTTACTAATGTACCTTGCTGTTTGTTATTATTTTTAGGGGGGAGTGGGGCAGGAGTTGGTGTCCCACAATTCGATCTTAATTGAGAGGGTGACAGGTTCTTCAATTTTATTTTTTAATTGAAGGTGTCCGCTCTCACAAAATCCTCAAAACTGATTTTCTTCCTTTTTTATTTGTTTATGGCCAGCAGTTTTTGTTGTTTTTTTTTTTTTTCTTTGAAGTCCCAGTGCATTGGTCTGGCCCCCAGAGCAATTGTCTCTTTGAAGTTTCTATCCTTCTACTGTCAACAGCATGGTCAATGACGTCCATCCATAATAAAGGGGAGCACGGTGTTTTTCCTTTGCTGACCCTTTTATGGCTCTTGATTTTTCTTCTGAACGTCCTTGACTAGCCTTCGGCGTTTTTCCCAGGTGTACCACGTGGTTGACAGTTGTTTGTGAAGGCCACGTGGTTCCGGTGTAGTTTATTGCATGTTTGAAATGGTTGCCAATATGTAAATATTGGCGGCCATTTTGAAAAGTTTAGAAGTGTTTCAAAAATTAAAGTTGTATGAATTTTGTAGAGTTTTGGGAGTTATTTGAGAGTGTTTAGAGGGGTTGTTGATGCTGTGGGGTTGTTTATTCGTTGGGGGGTTCCTTTTATCCCCTCCCCCACCTCTTGACAACTGTCCTCAGTTGTTTCTTAACACAACAATTCTCAAATTCCTCCCGCTCTTCTATTGTTGATATTTGATGGTTGCTGGTGTTTATTTCCATAGTCATGAAATAAACACTGGTGAATTATAGTTTTATTTTCGTCGCGTTTGGTTTCTTGACAGCGTGGGTGGCCGTTGCTTTCGTCGTCACTTACGGGGTGGAGTTTCGAGGTTTTCCTTAAAGGTGCTGGCAGATTTGCCAGGGGCCTCTACGGAAGTTTCTCCCAGAGCCCATCCGATGTGTGCTTCGATGCATTTTTGTCGGAGTGTGGATTCGAAGAGATCGTCCTCCACGTATACTTTGTTTGTTGTCATGGACACAGCTAAGTGCAGAGCCCGGCCTAGATCTCGGCCTAAGATGGCTTCGTGCCGGCCGGTAATCACTAGTAAGTGCCCTCGCACAGCGTGGGGGCCTAGCTGGACCGTCGCGGCGAGTCGCCCCACCACGGTGATCCTTTGGCCTCCCACACCCTGAATGTTGGGTGGGATTAACACAGGCTCGATTTCGAACTTGTGTTCCTGCGCGAGTTCAATGGTGATAACGCTGCCCGTAGCTCCGGTGTCCGCGAGCATCCGTATACTCTTTCCGTTGATCGTGACGGCGATGCGCGGGTTCTTGTCGCTGGCATCATAGTCTCCGACTTCTTGAGGTGAACAGCTGCTTACCAGCTGCTCATACACCGTTGTCATTAGTCTTCGGCAGCAGGAGTGGCCCTTCGTCGGCGATTGGGTTCCGGGAGCCATGATGGCTATTGTTTTATTTTCACGGCACCCAATCTCCTTGACGGATTGTTTAAGGACGTCGAGCATGTCCTGCCAAACGATTAGCTCGTCCGGGGTCCATTTATGTGCAGGAGCCCGGTCGAGCACCTTGACTGGTATATCCTCAGAGTCGTCAGAGCTGTCGTTGTCGGGTTTATCAGGAGTAGGCGCTCCGGCGGCTGAGTCTGCTGCTGGAAGAGGAATCCGGCGGATTTGTCCCGCCACTCTTATTAGAGCAAACTCAACGCCGTCTTCGGTGATGATATCCGTTTCAGGCACCTCTCCTTTGATGTCATAGTCGGTAACCGGCTCCCCAAACTGCTTGATTGCAACCTTCTTCTTTGGTTGCCAACACTCACGGACGAAATGCCCCAATTTGCCACAATTATAACACGTCGACTTACTCTTGTCGAACGTGCGAGTGGTCTCTGGTTGGGGGTCCGCTGCAGAGTGTCGGTTTGAATTGGTGGCAGCAGTCTGACTAGGCTTTTTATCATGCCTAGACCGGTGTGTTTTGTCTTTAGGGCTGGCGGCTGCCGCCGGCTCCTGGTCGGTCTTCGATGCTCCTTTACCCGACTGTGAATCAGCTGCGGGTTTTGGTTCCGTCGGCCATTTATCCAAGGACAGCAAGACCACCTCCATATTGAGGACGGCGTTTGCGAAGTCCTTGAACGACGTCGTAGATGCGTGGTGCGCGGCGTTCTGTATGGTGGGATGTAGAGCGCGGCGCAACTGGCTTATACGCAGCTGATCGTCAAGTTGCGGGTAAACTCGGTCGCCGAGTATCATAAACTCCCAGATGAAAGCTTGTGTACTCTCACCTTCCTTCTGGAGCATCTCTGTATACTTCTTCTCCAAGATGGCTAGTTCGTTCGGCTTCCCGAACGTATCTACCATCTGTACTCTCAGTGCTGGCCAAGGAATGTCCTGAAGCTCATACCTCAGTTTACTCAGCCACGTTCGGGCGGCCCCAGTGAAACACCCCGTGATGTATTCCTCCTTGTGGTGGTCTTTCCAACCGTACAGGTGTGCTACTTCCTCGAATTCTTCCAGGAAGGGACGGAAACCTGTCAATCCGTTGAATTTTTGGATTGAGTCGGCTGGGTGGCGACCGCTGTATTTCTTATTGAATTCTTCCACGGAGGGTTCTCTGGGGGTTGGTCGATAGATGCCATCCTGGACGTTTGGCATTCCAGCCGGCATCAGACCTACCCCTTGCGGTGGAAAACGTGGCGCGTAAACTGAAGTGCCTTGTGTCGCTCCTTGGTGAGGCTGTTGTTCCGGGGGTACCGAGCGGCGACCGCTACGTGCAACCCGGACAAGCGAGTGAGGAGAATCAGCACGTGTCGTAATCGGTATTTCCGCACGCTCATCTCTGTGACGCGGATCATCTGACTGCCCTTGTTGTTGCCAGTCAGGGTTACGCGGTAGATGACGTGTGTGCGGTGTGTAATGTCTTTCGTAACGATCGTGACGCTCTCTGTAGCCAACATAGGGGGCTGAAGAGGCGTCCGAGTCATCGTCGCGAAGTCGGTGTGTGCGTGTTGTCCGCCGTGGTGTAGTCGGTCGATTCGGTGTGAATCGGTCGTCTATGAACTGAGACATACGAGTCGAGAGTGCAGCCACTTGTTGTGACAGGTGGTCAAACTCGGCCCCAGTCGGCCGCGGCGGTGGTGTCACATCAGTAGTCACGGGTACTTCCAACAGATCTTCGTGCGAACCCTGGTGATCAGACAGGGACCCCGTATTATCGTGTGAGGTAGCCATGATTAATGAAGTGGCTTGTGTAATGTGAATATGCGGTGACGAACGAGTCCGGCGAAGTCCAAGTCGTTGTGTGCAGCTCCGAGGGTTCTCGAGTACACTCTGAGCTATACTTTCGGGTTCCAGTATTATGGGGCTCGTTCAGTTCGTGAAGTTGTAGGTCGGTGATGTCACTGTGCGTTGGTAATTTAGTGCTTGTCGGCAACCGACACTATCGTACTCTTATACACTGAGTAACGATAGATTACCTAAGCTTGTGACGTGTATAACGAAGTGGCCGTTCACTCCGTTAGTGTGGTGATGGTTGTATCGTGTTGATCGTGTTCTCAGTTGGGCGTGTGACGAGTTTTGGTTCCCAACTGGTGTAGCGTCGTGAGTTCTTTATTGAGCGTCAGATTTTGGAAGGATCTCTCTCGACACGTGGTATTTGGCGACCACGTGGAGGTTACGAGAATTCCAAAAACCTCAATAAAGAAACAGCAGATGTACAATACAACCTCGAGCGTGGTACACCACCCAATCAAGATTGCACTGCGGAAAGTGAATTAGAAATGAAAGTGTATTGCAATTGCCTGAAGAAGAGGAAAGCAATACGAAGAGTAAAGCTAGAGCGCGGTGCCCGCACTTTTAGTTTTACTTGAAAACAAGAATGAAGAGTGTGTGTGTGAAGAACACACAAAGAACAAAAAGTTCAAGATGGCTGAACTTTTTAAATGCACAAACAAAGGAGAAGTTCAAGATGGCTGAACTCTCCAAAGAAGCAAGAAAAGAAAGCTGTTTTACTTTGAAAGTTTAAAACTTAGGTGCGGTGCCCGCACATCAAAAGTTTTAATTTAGTTTTATTAAAACAGTAAAACAGTGTAGAAATTGAAGTGTGTTCAACAAGCTAAATGCTTGGTGAACCAGAAGAAATGTTCAGGCTGAAGAAATTTTGAGTCCTCACTGCTGGATGGCTCTGGATGAAAAAGACAGAGTCAGTGCCCAGTGAGGGACTATGTTGAGTAGAATGAAGAAGTCCGTAGGTGGCGCTGTGGTGGCCACTTCCGGTTCAGTTTATTGCAATGTCCAAAAATTGATGATTGAAAAGTTCCTCCGGGGCACGTTTTTATGGTGGCCAGGAGAGAGACACAAAAAGAGAGAAAATTCAAAGAAAAAGAGAAGTTTTCTCTAACAAGAGGAACTCCGCCAGGGGGCGCGTGAGTGCAACCCTCTGGAAGAGAAGAGAAGAGAAGAGAACACAAAAAGATGAGAGAAGGTACAACAATGAGTCACATGGAGCGAAAAACCGCTCCGTTGGCGCTTTTTGAAGAGTGTCCGGTCGATCCAAGATGGCGGCCGGGCTTCAGTGCTGTCCAATGGAGAAAGTTCATGTGATGATGCATTGAGGTGATGATGATGAAGAAATTGAAGAACATGACTTGGGACATAGAGGGTCCCAAGGGAAACACAAGTGTAAAAACAAAGAACAAAGAAAAGGGGGGACAAGAAAGTCCCACGTGGCTAGAAAAAGTGTGTTTTAAGCTTGTAAGCCCCCTAACAATGAAATAGTTAGGAAGAATCTTGCTTGAAAATTAAAGATGAAGAGTGAAGATAATAGGACATTTTAAAAGACACACACGTCCTTTAAAAGCCTATTAATAGGTGAATAGATTAGTAGATGAGATTTGTTTGCTCATCTCATAATGAGACTGCAAACTCCTCTCGGAGAGTAAGAAGAATTTGTTTAAAGTGTTGCCCACGTGGTGTGAGTTTCACTTTGAAAATTAAAGAAGAACAAAGGTGAAAGTGGGTGATGATAATGGAAACATAAAATACAAAAACACGGACGGAAACACATGTGTCAAAGAACTACTACCAAGGTGTTGCCCACGTGCTTGATGGATGTCGATGCAGCAGTTCCTTTAACATGTGTCTCTAAGGACAGGACACAGAATCGCGCGGTCGACACGTGGTGTGTGTAGCCACAAGTCTCTTTCGCGATTCCACAAAAACGGTACCATGCGGTTGGCTTTGACGTGATCGAGGGCCTCCATACATGATCCCAACATAAAAAGGCGCCACGCGGTTGGCTTTGACGCTATCGAGGGCCTCCATACGTGGTTCCAACACAAAGGACGCCGCGCGGTTGGCTTTGACGTGATCGAGGGCCTCCATACGCGGTTTTACAAAGGCGCCACGTGGTCGACTTTGACGCTATCGAGGGTCTCCACACGTGGTTCCAACACAAAGGACGCCGCGCGGTTGACTTTGACGTGATCGAGGGTCTCCATACGCGGTTTTACAGACAGGCGCCACGCGGTTGACTTTGACGCTATCGAGGGTCTCCATACGTGGCTCCAACATAGAAAGGACGGACGAAGCCTCGTGAGGCACAGTCACGAGACTTAGGACAAAGGACGGCTTCTGTTTACAGGTCGGAGAAGGCAGATGGAGCTATACCCCGCACCTCCACCAAATGTGAGCTTTTGACATCAACCAATATTTTATTACCAACCTTTAGATGACATTTTCTACTTTTCGTTTCTTCTCTGAGCAGTATGACACCTGCACAGAGAAGATCCGAGCTGTAGAGAGAGCTGGATGGAGATAGATTGTAGTCACTCTTCTGCATGGGGGTGTAATCGATGCAGGAGAGTGGCGGCCATCTCTCTCTCTTCCGGTTGATGCTGATATACATCTTCTCCATCGGTATTCCGACTAGAGAAGATGTTGTAGCTGCTGAGAATCGTATAGCTCCTGCCCTATGAAACCTCCGGCCTCTGAAGAGAAGTTATTTACATAAACATAGAGACAACGCTACTTCTTGTTACAACACTTTTATTCATTCCTTGTAAGAAGTACAGATACAAGGGTGAATAGTAATATACTAACTGGAAATCCTCAGGCCCATGATTTGGAATGTATCGCAAAAACAGGCAAAGGAAAGAACTGAGGAACAAAGAGGAACATGGTCCTTTTATACCTTGGACCTGTGTACACCTGCGAGGTGTAACCAGGTCCAAGTGACCATGGTCCTTTATGTATCAATCCGCCACTTGGGCATGAGTCAGAAAGGTGAGTCAGAGAGGAGGGAGGGACGGTTGAGAGTTGTTTACCCCCCAGGCTATGGTTTTGGCGGGATCACGATTTACAGGGTGTTACAGTAACTTTTTATTATAAACTAGTAAGATAACCCGTCATAAATGACGGGAGCAAAATTCTAGTTTAATTTTGCTACTAAAATTATTTAACTATTTTATTCAAATACTTCATAAGCACCTTCATATTGTGTGGCTTCTTGGATCAGGAGAGCGCAACATAAAGTTGTAACACCCTGTAAATCGTGATCCCGCCAAAACCATAGCCTGGGGGGTAAACAACTCTCAACCGTCCCTCCCCCCTCTCTGACTCACCTTTCTGACTAATGCCCAAGCGGCGGATTGATACATAAAGGACCATGGTCACTTGGACCTGGTTACACCTCGCAGGTGTACACAGGTCCAAGGTATAAAAGGACCATGTTCCTCTTTGTTCCTCAGTTCTTTCCTTTGCCTGTTTTTGCGATACATTCCAAATCATGGGCCTGAGGATTTCCAGTTAGTATATTACTATTCACCCTTGTATCTGTACTTCTTACAAGGAATGAATAAAAGTGTTGTAACAAGAAGTAGCGTTGTCTCTATGTCTTTATGTTAATAACTTCTCTTCAGAGGCCGGAGGTTTCATAGGGCAGGAGCTATACGATTCTCAGCAGCTACAACATCTTCTCTGGTCGGAATACCGATGGAGAAGATGTATATCAGCATCAACCGGAAGAGAGAGAGATGGCCGCCACTCTCCTGCATCGATTACACCCCCATGCAGAAGAGTGACTACAATCTATCTCCATCCAGCTCTCTCTACAGCTCGGATCTTCTCTGTGCAGGTGTCATACTGCTCAGAGAAGAAACGAAAAGTAGAAAATGTCATCTAAAGGTTGGTAATAAAATATTGGTTGATGTCAAAAGCTCACATTTGGTGGAGGTGCGGGGTATAGCTCCATCTGCCTTCTCCGACCTGTAAACAGAAGCCGTCCTTTGTCCTAAGTCTCGTGACTGTGCCTCACGAGGCTTCGTCCGTCCTTTCTATGTTGGAGCCACGTATGGAGACCCTCGATAGCGTCAAAGTCAGCCACGTATGGAGACCCTCGATAGCGTCAAAGTCAACCGCGTGGCGCCTGTCTGTAAAACCGCGTATGGAGACCCTCGATCACGTCAAAGTCAACCGCGCGGCGTCCTTTGTGTTGGAACCACGTGTGGAGACCCTCGATAGCGTCAAAGTCGACCACGTGGCGCCTTTGTAAAACCGCGTATGGAGGCCCTCGATCACGTCAAAGCCAACCGCGCGGCGTCCTTTGTGTTGGAACCATGTAGGAAGGCCCTCGATAGCGTCAAAGCCAACCGCGTGGCGCCTTTTTATGTTGGGACCATGTATGGAGGCCCTCGATCACGTCAAAGCCAACCGCATGGTACCGTTTTTGTGGAATCGCGAAAGAGACTTGTGGCTACACACACCACGTGTCGACCGCGCGATTCTGTGTCCTGTCCTTAGAGACACATGTTAAAGGAACTGCTGCATCGACATCCATCAAGCACGTGGGCAACACCTTGGTAGTAGTTCTTTGACACATGTGTTTCCGTCCGTGTTTTTGTATTTTATGTTTCCATTATCATCACCCACTTTCACCTTTGTTCTTCTTTAATTTTCAAAGTGAAACCCACACCACGTGGGCAACACTTTAAACAAATTCTTCTTACTCTCCGAGAGGAGTTTGCAGTCTCATTATGAGATGGGCAAACAAATCTCATCTACTAATCTATCCACCTATTAATAGGCTTTTAAAGGACGTGTGTGTCTTTTAAAATGTCCTATTATCTTCACTCTTCATCTTTAATTTTCAAGCAAGATTCTTCCTAACTCTATTTCATTGTTAGGGGGCTTACAAGCTTAAAACACACTTTTTCTAGCCACGTGGGACTTTCTTGTCCCCCCTTTTCCTTTGTTCTTTGTTTTTACACTTGTGTTTCCCTTGGGACCCTCTATGTCCCAAGTCATGTTCTTCAATTTCTTCATCATCATCACCTCAATGCATCATCACATGAACTTTCTCCATTGGACAGCACTGAAGCCCGGCCGCCATCTTGGATCGACCGGACACTCTTCAAAAAGCGCCAACAGAGCGGTTTTTCGCTCCATGTGACTCATTGTTGTACCTTCTCTCATCTTTTTGTGTCCTCTTCTCTTCTCTTCTCTTCCAGAGGGTTGCACTCGTGCGCCCCCTGGCGGAGTTCCTCTTGTTAGAGAAAACTTCTCTTTTTCTTTGAATTTTCTCTCTTTTTGTGTCTTTCTCCTGGCCACCATAAACCGTGCCCCGGAGGAACTTTTCAATCATCAATTTTTGGACATTGCAATAAACTGACCGGAAGTGGCCACCACAGCGCCACCTACGGGCTTCTTCATTCTACTCAACATAGTCCCTCACTGGGCACTGACTCTGTCTTTCCATCCAGAGCCATCCAGCAGTGAGGACTCAAAATTTCTACAGCCTGAACATTTCTTCTGGTTCACCAAGTATTTAGCTTGTTGAACACACTTCAATTTCTACACTGTTTTACTGTTCTAATAAAACTAAATTAAAACTTTTGATGTGCGGGCACCGCACCTAAGTTTTAAACTTTCAAAGTAAAACAGCTTTCTTCTCTTGCTTCTTTGGAGAGTTCAGCCATCTTGAACTTCTCCTTTGTTTGTGCATTTAAAAAGTTCAGCCATCTTGAACTTTTTATTTTTGTGTGTTCTTTACACACACACTCTTCTTTTCTAATTCACTTTCCGCAGTGCAATTTCGATTGGGTGGTGTACCACGCTCGAGGTTGTATTGTACATCTGCTGTTTCTTTATTGAGGTTTTTGGAATTCTCGTAACCTCCACGTGGTCGCCAAATACCACGTGTCGAGAGAGATCCTTCCAAAATTTGACGCTCAATAAAGAACTCACGACGCTACACCAGTTGGGAACCAAAACTCGTCACACGCCCAACTGAGAACACGATCAACATGATACAACCATCACCACACTAACGGAGTGAATGGCCACTTCGTTATACACGTCACAAGCTTAGGTAATCTATCGTTACTCAGTGTATAAGAGTACGATAGTGTCGGTTGCCGACAAGCACTAAATTACCAACGCACAGTGACATCACCGACCTACAACTTCACGAACTGAACGAGTCCCATCATACTGGAACCCGAAAGTATAGCTCAGAGTGTACTCGAGAACCCTCGGAGCTGCACACAACGACTTGGACTTCGCCGGACTCGTTCGTCACCGCACATTCACATTACACAAGCCACATCATTAATCATGGCCGCCTCACACGACAATACGGGGTCCCTGTCTGATCACCAGGGTTCACACGAAGATCTGTTGGAAGTACCCGTGACTACTGATGTGACACCACCGCCGCGGCCGACTGGGGCCGAGTTTGACCACCTGTCACAACAAGTGGCTGCACTCTCGACTCGTATGTCTCAGCTCATAGACGACCGATTCACACCGGATCGACCGACTACACCACGGCGGACAACACGCACACACCGACTTCGCGACGATGACTCGGACGCCTCTTCAGTTCCCTATGTTGGCTACAGAGAGCGTCACGATCGTTACGAAAGACATTACACACCGCACACACGTCGTCTACCGCGTAACCCTGACTGGCAACAACAAGGGCAGTCAGATGATCCGCGTCACAGAGATGAGCGTGCGGAAATACCGATTACGACACGTGCTGATTCTCCTCACTCGCTTGTCCGGGTTGCACGAAGCGGTCGCCGCTCGGCACCCCCGGAACAACAGCCTCACCAAGGAGCGACACAAGGCACTTCAGTTTACGCGCCACGTTTTCCACCGCAAGGGGTAGGTCTGATGCCGGCTGGAATGCCAAACGTCCAGGATGGCATCTATCGACCAACCCCCAGAGAACCCTCCAAGGAAGAATTCAATAAGAAATACAGCGGTCGCCACCCAGCCGACTCAATCCAAAAATTCAACGGATTGACAGGTTTCCGTCCCTTCCTGGAAGAATTCGAGGAAGTGGCACACCTGAACGGTTGGAAAGACCACCACAAGGAGGAATACATCACGGGGTGTTTCACTGGGGCCGCCCGAACGTGGCTGAGTAAACTGAGGTATGAGCTTCAGGATATTCCTTGGCCAGCACTGAGAGTACAGATGGTAGATACGTTCGGGAAGCCGAACGAACTGGCCATCTTGGAGAAGAAGTATACAGAGATGCTCCAGAAGGAAGGTGAGAGTACACAAGCTTTCATCTGGGAGTTTATGATACTCGGCGACCGAGTTTACCCGCAACTTGACGATCAGCTACGTATAAGCCAGTTGCGCCGCGCTCTACATCCCACCATACAGAACGCCGCGCACCACGCATCTACGACGTCGTTCAAGGACTTCGCAAATGCCGTCCTCAATATGGAGGTGGTCTTGCTGTCCTTGGATAAATGGCCGACGGAACCAAAACCCGCAGCTGATTCACAGTCGGGTAAAGGAGCATCGAAGACCGACCAGGAGCCGGCGGCAGCCGCCAGCCCTAAAGACAAACCACACCGGTCTAGGCATGATAAAAAGCCTAGTCAGACTGCTGCCACCAATTCAAACCGACACTCTGCAGCGGACCCCCAACCAGAGACCACTCGCACGTTCGACAAGAGTAAGTCGACGTGTTATAATTGTGGCAAATTGGGGCATTTCGTCCGTGAGTGTCGGCAACCAAAGAAGAAGGTTGCAATCAAGCAGTTTGGGGAGCCGGTTACCGACTATGACATCAAAGGAGAGGTGCCGGAAACGGATATCATCACCGAAGACGGCATTGAGTTTGCCCTGATAAGAGTGGCGGGACAAATCCGCCGGATTCCTCTTCCAGCAGCAGACTCAGCCGCCGGAACACCTACTCCTGATAAACCCGACAACGACAGCTCTGACGACTCTGAGGACATACCAGTCAAGGTGCTCGACCGGGCTCCTGCACATAAATGGACCCCGGACGAGCTAGTCGTCTGGCAGGACACGCTCGACGTCCTTAAACAATCCACCAAGGAGATTGGGTGCCGTGAAAATAAAACAATAGCCATCATGGCTCCCGGAACCCAATCGCCGACGAAGGGCCACTCCTGCTGCCGAAGACTAATGACAACGGTGTATGAGCAGCTGGTAAGCAGCCGTTCACCTCAAGAAGTCGGAGACTACGATGCCAGCGACAGGAACCCACGCATCGCCGTCACGATCAACGGAAAGAGTATACGAATGCTCGCGGACACCGGAGCTACGGGCAGCGTTATCACCATTGAACTCGCGCAGGAACACAAGTTCGAAATCGAGCCTGTGTTAATCCCACCCAACATTCAGGGTGTGGGAGGCCAAAGGATCACCGTGGTGGGACGACTCGCCGCGACGGTCCAGCTGGGCCCCCACGCTGTGCGAGGGCACTTACTAGTGATTACCGGCCGGCACGAAGCCATCTTAGGCCGAGATCTAGGCCGGGCTCTGCACTTAGCTGTGTCCATGACAACAAATAAAGTATACATGGAGGACGACCTCTTCGAGTCCACACTCCGACAAAAATGCATCGAAGCACACATCGGATGGGCTTTGGGAGAAACTTCCGTAGAGGCCCCTGGCAAATCTGCCAGCACCTCTAAGGAAAACCTCGAAACTCCACCCCGTAAGTGACGACGAAAGCAACGGCCACCCACGCTGTCAAGAAACCAAACGCGACGAAAATAAAAACAATAATTCACCAGTGTTTATTTCATGACTATGGAAATAAACACCAGCAACCATCAAATATCAACAATAGAAGAGCGGGAGGAATTTGAGATTTTGTGTTGAAAAACAACTGAGGACAGTTGTCAAGAGGTGGGGGAGGGGATAAAAGGAACCCCCCAATGACTAAACAACCCCACAGCATCAACAACCCCTCTAAACACTCTCAAATAACTCCCAAAACCCTACAAAATTCTTACAACTTTAATTTTTGAAACACTTCTAAACTTTTCAAAATGGCCGCCAATATTTACATATTGGCAACCATTTCAAACATGCAATAAACTACACCGGAGCCACGTGGCCTTCACAAACAACTGTCAACCACGTGGTACACCTGGGAAAAACGCCGAAGGCTAGTCAAGGACGTTCAGAAGAATAATCAAGAGCCATAAAAGGGTCAGCAAAAGAAAAACACCGTGCTCCCCTTTATTATGGACGGACGTCATTGACCATGCTGTTGACAGTAGAAGGATAGAAACTTCAAAGAGACAATTGCTCTGGGGGCCAGACCAATGCACTGGGACTTCAAAGAAAAAAAAACAAACAACAAAAACTGCTGGCCATAAACAAATAAAAAAGGAAGAAAATCAGTTTTGAGGATTTTGTGAGAGCGGACACCTTCAATTAAAAAATAAAATTGAAGAACCTGTCACCCTCTCAATTAAGATCGAATTGTGGGACACCAACTCCTGTCCCACTCCCCCCTAAAAATAATAACAAACAGCAAGGTACATTAGTAACCTTGCTGACCTATTCTTTCCAAAAAAGGCATTAAGGAAAAGAAGGGGAGAAAGTTAATGGGCAACTTCACACCTCGGTGTGAAATAAAATAACGGCCCTTCTCCCTCGAGATTCCTTAGTCCTTTTGTTTATCTAGAAATAATAAACAGGACCGACTCTGATAAGAATTAGATCAACACCTCTCACATCTAATGTCGGTGGGACAACCCCCACCCCCAATAAATAAAGTCGTGAAGAAACCAATTAGAGTAAGGTGTCTTATTCTAAAAGGGGCCGGCCCTTCTAACTTTTAAAATTAAATAAGAAAAGTGACCAAACTTGGTCAATTACCACTTGATTTGCTCTCTTCAAAGAAGCACTCGTTTTTGTTCATCTCTTTATATCATCAAATCTTCAATCTAGTTCTGTGCCAAGTTCCAAATCTTAATTTCGAACTTCTTCAGTTTTTGTTGTTAAACCAAAGCTTGAGTGCCACCTTCAAGCCTTTGAACTCACGTGCAGTGCATCAGACCTTCAGAACTTTTTGGACCTCTTGAAATAATAACAGAGTGATCGGGGACCGATTTCTGTTATTATTTGGAAGTAATCACCAGCAGCGGGACTTTTGAAAAAGTAAGAACTTTTAAACTCTTGAGAAATATGCCAGGTAGAGGCTCATGGAGAGGAGGCAGAATGATGTCTGCCTCTTCTAGTGAAGATGAGACGGAGAGTGGAACGGCGGGGACCGCTGAACCCCTCTCTCAATCTACCTGCCAGCTACAAAAGGCGGGCGCCGCCAGTGCGCCCACAACAAGAAGAGAGTCGCCAAACATAATAGATAGGCGCCGCACCTCCTCCGAACCGGAGAATTTTCACCGGCGTGGGGAGAAGCGCCTAAAAGCAAGCTTCAAGCGACCTGCCAATGTCGGGCGCGAAGGGAAGCCTGCTGCTCCAAGCAGCATCGTCCCCTTCGACGTCACGACATCAAAACACTACTGGGAGGAGCGGGAAGACCGCATCGATATCAACATCATGGCATGGGGGGTTAACCAGGCGTTCCGCGATAGCATCGCGCCTGGTCAACCCATTCCGGGTGAAGCTGAAGCAAGAGGGAAGCGTGGGGGAGGTGGATCTGTGCCCTCCCCCCTCGAAGACCTCCACTTGGAGCTGCAGAAGGAGGCTGCTCTTCGTCGGGCAGCCAGAGATAAGAAGGAAGGGGAAGACAATCTGGCGTACCTCCGTGCGGTTTGCGCCCGCCTTGTCGAGCTGGGCTTACCGTGTACGGCGCAACTCCCGAAGGAGGAGCTCCTGCGAATCGAGGCCCGACTCCAAGAAGCCGCCCGAGTTACGTCGTCAGCTACGTCATCATCTCCATCCTCCGACTCGCCAGCAACCCTGACAACTGGCCTCTCCACATCTCCTTCTCCACCCATAACGCCACCAGAGCCTTTCCAACACTGCTCACCGGTGCCGTCAATCACTCCGCCGCCTCCTCCTCATACACCATTATTATCACCACCAACCTCCCGATGTGTCATGCCTCCACGCAGCGAGGCCGCCACACCAACTCCGACTCCAAAGTTACCTTCCATAGTGGTGGTCCCCCAACCTGTTCGTGTTCAGGTTCCCACCGGGGCTCGCCCCAAGGAACCTCAACAGTCCTACAGGGGCCACCACTCTTCTCGAGACTCTCTTCAACGGCCACAGCCACGTCGCTCTTCGCCACGTGGTTCCCATCTTTCGCCCCGACGCCGACCCGACGGAAGAAGTCAGCAGGAACAACATGGTTCCTCTGGACGCGGCCTTCCGCCGCGTAATAACTTCGACCCAAGGGTCAGGCAAGATCTACAGGATCTCCGTGTCCAACTGGACCGCGACCGTCGCTATGAAACTCGGGGCCCACCTAATCGGGTCCCGCATCGCTCTCCTCCTCCGCCACCTCCAGGCCGCCCTTCTGGACGACCTACGCCTACACCTTTGATGCCGCCACCTTCCGCCGAGCGTGCCGCGTTCTTGAAAAAACAGAAGGCCATCACAAACCTTCTGCAAGACGTTATGCAACAGGGAGGTGACCCCATGGAAGCACTGGGCCGTGCACCAGGAAGTGCCAAGCCACTGGAGGCGCTGAGCAGGAAGTCAGCATCGAAGCGACTACGTCAGCGGGCCCGCGATATGGCCCGGTCCGCCTTGCGCCATGCCAGGCCTATCACGGGCGCATCAGTTTCTCTGGAACCTGCGGCTCCAACACCAGCCCGACCAGCCGCACCGCCCACTGTACCCCATGCCGGGGCTACTCTGGGGCGGTTACCGCTGGATCGTCCGTTCCGTGCAGCCACCTCCGGCGAGAGGTTGCTCAACAATCGGTGGGTCACTTGGCAGCGCGAAGTGCGCTCTGCCAATACCCTCTATGTAGGACACTTCTCTTTGGAGGAAGGGTTTCCCCGTCTGGACCTCCCTCCCCGGGAGCGATATATCGTGGGACTCTCCCGCCTGACAAGTGTCCTCGTCACCATCGTCTTCCCAAGAAGACGAATTGTTGAAACCATCAGTTTCGCCGGAGATGCCATCGATGAAGCCACGGAAGCCCTTTTGGGAGCTTTTGTCAACTCCGTCTTTGGACTGCCAGCTGGACAGACGTTCCGTACCAGTCGTCACTACATTCCGGAACCGGATCCTCGTTACCGAATCGCCATCTTGTGGGACGCCGCTTGGGCTACACTGTACAACAAGCGGTCCTCCCGTAAGATCATCGGGGACCGGGACATCTTCAATATCTTCCACCGGGATCTACCTGACGACCAGGGACAATGGCTGTCTGCCGCATCCAGCTACCGATGAGGCCAGGTCCGGCGGGATTACCCCCCCGTACGGTTCATGGACCCAGGATCCTCCCCACCCTCCGCAGCAGGGATAGCTGCGCGCCACATGTACTCATGTGGTTGCCACCCATCCGGGTGGCAGTATCGAAAAAATTTATAAAAAATAAAATACGTTGCAACTGTCCTTTTCTTTTTAGATTTCAATAGCGGCTCGCCACTCAGCGAGCATTAATTATCTTTGTTTTATGTTTTCAGCCTTTTTCAATTTTTAGGGGCGCTGACACTTCGGTGCCAGTGCCTTTCCATAACCACCTCTGTACACGGTAAGTCCCCAGCCACCCATGTCTCCCCGCTGCGTAACTTGAAAACCTTCCACCCTTGGCTGGAGTACGAGGACGTACTCCAAGCAAAGTTGGAGGGTATGTAACACCCTGTAAATCGTGATCCCGCCAAAACCATAGCCTGGGGGGTAAACAACTCTCAACCGTCCCTCCCCCCTCTCTGACTCACCTTTCTGACTAATGCCCAAGCAGCGGATTGATACATAAAGGACCATGGTCACTTGGACCTGGTTACACCTCGCAGGTGTACACAGGTCCAAGGTATAAAAGGACCATGTTCCTCTTTGTTCCTCAGTTCTTTCCTTTGCCTGTTTTTGCGATACATTCCAAATCATGGGCCTGAGGATTTCCAGTTAGTATATTACTATTCACCCTTGTATCTGTACTTCTTACAAGGAATGAATAAAAGTGTTGTAACAAGAAGTAGCGTTGTCTCTATGTCTTTATGTTAATAACTTCTCTTCAGAGGCCGGAGGTTTCATAGGGCAGGAGCTATACGATTCTCAGCAGCTACAACATCTTCTCTGGTCGGAATACCGATGGAGAAGATGTATATCAGCATCAACCGGAAGAGAGAGAGATGGCCGCCACTCTCCTGCATCGATTACACCCCCATGCAGAAGAGTGACTACAATCTATCTCCATCCAGCTCTCTCTACAGCTCGGATCTTCTCTGTGCAGGTGTCATACTGCTCAGAGAAGAAACGAAAAGTAGAAAATGTCATCTAAAGGTTGGTAATAAAATATTGGTTGATGTCAAAAGCTCACAAAGTTGACCATGAGAAAAAACCGGTTCATAGTTTATTCTAATCTAAAAAAAAACTTCTTGTTTAAATTGTTCAAAGAACGAGTCCCATACCCCCATTATTTGGTTCTCCACCGCACTAGAGATCAGAAAGGTCCACAAACTGGATTCAAAATCACCTAAATATTAACCAACTAAGTATTTAAATAAACCAAAAGGGAAGAAACAAACATTAATAATGCAAATCGACAAATACAACTGCAAAGTAAACAGTAGAATGACACAACTTTTGGAAATGTATTATATAAATGCACGTAGGAAGATTTGAATATAAATTAAAAAAGGCAAACTTCCACACAAAGTAAGTACCAAATTACAGGTGTTCACCTGGGAAAATTATCGATGATGGTACAGAATACAACTGAGGCAGAAACTTTAAGTCTCGCCTACGGCACAGGCACATTTTAAGTTGTGCCTACAGGACACAAAACCGTCGAACAGGCCATGGGGATTACTATACTCTCTATAGTAGGTATTGCTTATAGCAATACATCGATTTGCTTATCATTAGTCTTTTTCATTTCATGCAAATTGCACAACAAGTTTACCAGTATTCAATTACTCCTTTTATAAAAATCCACTATGGCATTTCAAGTCATACAAAGCATTTGCCTGATACGGTTATTTTAAAGTATAAACAACCCTCGAACTCTGATTATTCTGTGTTACAGGAGTATAATTAAGAGAAACAAGAAACAAGAAAGTGTTTTAGAAACTAGAATGGCAACTCAATCACGTTCATGCATTTTCATGTTGATCTCTTTCAAAATAAGCTTTTATGTAAGTTTGTAAATGACCCAATGGTAAGCTGACAACGCTTAGCAGACGATATTTTTTTATTGTTTGTCCAGTAAAAGTTTATATTACCATTATAGAATTTAATATCAATTTTCTAGTTTTTGTTAAGTTTGCTCCTGAAAGACAAAATAATGAATATTTCAGAAATCAGTTACTCATACACAATCATGTGGCAAATTAAATTTTTGAATAGTTCACTGACACGAATAGAACTAATGAATTTAATACGGTCGTAAATAATACTTTGACGATACAAAAAATGTCAACACTGAGATTTCACTGTTGACTTTATGCTCTTAATGAAGAAACGTCATCAGCCAACTGTAGCTAAAATAAATATTTACCACACTGAATACTATCTTTCTACCTCTGGTATAATAAATGTTATTTGTCATCACACACGTTAAGATGGTTATTTGAAAGTAGTGCACAATAGTTCCAAAGGGGATAGAGACATTTGCCCTAAAAACACTTACCCTAAAGAGACATTTCTCCTAAAACACTTGCAATAAAGCCATTTGCCATAAAATCAATTGCCCTAAAGAAACATTTGCCAAAATAACCACCTGCTCTAAAAGAACATTTGCACTAAATCAACTTGCCATAAAAATTTAATTTTGTTTTCTCTTTTCATACTGTTTAATGTCATTCAATGAAGTATGTTAAATAAGTTCTGCACGCCGCAGGTGTGACAACAAATGATGATTTAGGCAAACGTCCCTTTAGGGAAAATGGTTTTAGCAGCAACTGTCTTTAAGGCAAATACCATATACACCCATTACAAAGCTAGCCACATTATGAGATGCAGTCTGCAGACGTGGTCTCTCAGATACAAGGTCACAGTTTTCCGCAAGACAAGGTCTGTCATGAAAGTGAACTGTGCTTCTGTCTCATAGAACTGTCTGCAGACATCATACATCATGAGACAAATGTGACATGGGTCTGTGGTCCATGCTTTATTTTTTGGCAGTGGGTTAATAATGCTAAGCAGGCGATAATATTTTAAATAGACTTTCTGTTTTCTGGAGGAGATCTAATACGCCTATTTGAAATTATGTTGAGAATTGAATACAATAAACGAAAGGCTGAAATAATATTTTGTTTGGCTAAATAAAACGCAACAGCCAAAACAACAGACCAATAAAAAATAGGATGTAGGTCTACTAAACATATTTATTCATGAACCATTTATCATTCAGCCCTTGAAATTAGTTGGAAATCCTTATGTCATTAAATTGTTGATTTGTATACATTACAATGTAACCTATTTACACGCTATAAAAATAACAAATGCTACTTTAGTGGTATTGAAATAAACTTGCAAAAGTAGGTGTGCAAAATATTACAGTAGACCTAAGCCACGATACATTATCATAAGCCCTACACAACACATTAACATTAAACTCAAAGTAATACAACATGAAAACATCGTCGACAGTCGTTTATCTTCTTCTATATTTTCTGCTTTGCTTCTTTCAGGTATGAAAACAACGCACAATTACGCTCCTACAGATTAATAGATTTTAATCTTTATTATTTACAAAATAATCATATTACCAATGTATGATTGTTATTGCAAGTGGGGTTGACGTAAAATTAGGATTGTTTTATTTATTTAGTCCGATAGAAAAACGATTGTTCTATTTATTCCGATAGAAAAAAGATGATTTCAAAATTTCGAAACTAGAGATGGGCCATTCGAATCCTCGAATCTTGTGAAATATTAGAGATTCGAAAACTCGAATCTTTGCGCTTTATTTGTCTTTAGAATCTTTCGAATCCTACCCTAAAAAAACTGTTAAAACTTTGGTAAAATTAGTTTTAACTCCATTGACGTCCAATAGAAGCGTTCTTTAACAAAAAACGACGATTGTTGCAATTTCGGTGGTACTCCACCGTACTCGGATTACCAATATCACCTTGTGGCGACCCTGAGTGCCACACTTTTTTATTAATGTAATATTTAATATTTATTTATTAAATATTATTTATCAAACATCAAATATTAATTTAATATTTAATACTAGTGGGTGGTTACTACCCATCATAAATGACGGGAGCCAAATTCACAGGAAATTGTGCCCAGCATTACAATTTCTTTTCATCCGCCCTTTTATGACGTCAAAACAAGTAACAAACCAATTAGAATTTGAAAAGGGCGGAGCATGTGACATCAGGCCAAGTAACAACCAATTACAAATTGATGACGTTCATAAAATGGCGGAGCAAAAAAAATTCTAATGCTGGGCACAATTACCCGTGATAAATTCTAGTTTAATTTTGCTACTATTATCCCCTCCCCTTATTATAATTGAAAGAGAAAATGAGATTTTCATTTTTTTTCTGGTGTGCACATGCGCGTCATTTGTTCCTTTTTTACTCCTTTCATTTCAATTTCAGTTTCCCCCTTTTTCCCCTCCACATTTCTCTGTCTCCCCCTCCCCATTCCAACCTTTTCCCCCCTCTCCAATTTAATATTATGGGGTTCTTGGATGGGGAGAGTGCAACATAATGTTGACCTTGAGAAAAATAACAGAAGCTGTTCATTTATTTAAATTTATAGAAATTCTGATGTGCTTACGCGTTTTTGTCCTTGTTTGCACAGCGTTACACAGGGATACAGGGAAAGAAAGATAGACGGGGCTTAATATATATATACAGTATATATATATATATAATTATTTCATTTATTTGTATCGGAATATTGACATTTGTCCTATAGACACTTGTCCTACGTACATTTGCCCTAAAACCATTTACATTAAAGGGACGTTTGCCCTAAAACCATTTGCCCTAAAGGAACATTTGCCCTAAAACCATTTGCCCCAAAGGGACATTTGCCTCAAAACCACTTTTTTGTTTTCTCTTTTCATATGGTTTAGTGTCTTTCGGTGGAGTATGTTAAATAGATTTTTGTACGCCTACAGCATACAAAAAACGCCAAATGACGTGAATTTACACTACTAACTTTTACTAACTTTTAGGGCAAACGTCCCTTTAATGCAAATGGTTTGAGGGCAAATGTCCCTTTATCGTGTCAAGTGTTATCCGATCTCCCTCCATGATAGCAACGTTTACTGCCATGCTTTCTTTGTCTTCAATCTGCACCTTCTTGAGGAATACACATAGTTTTTTCTGAAAATCTTTTTAAGGTCAATAACCTTTAACATGAATCAAGCAAATTAAAATAAATCAAAAAGGGTGTAAAAATAAAAAAAATGCTTTTTAATATTGCAACCAAAAGACATTAAAAGTTGTCCACAACAATCAAGAAGTTAGACAGAAAGGTGGTTAATGGAGACCATATATATAGTGTAATGCAGCCCGCTCATGCTAAAATGCACTTAAAACACAAAAAACAAGTGAGATGACTCAAATACGACAACAGGTGTCTAGGACAGTTTTTTTTTTTCTACATAAGTCATTGCGTGCAGCATTCTGTCAATTCAATAAAAACATTAATATAAGCTTATTTAAATATTATACTGAAAGGTATAATGCGTTTTCCTCGAAAGGAAAGATTTATCCTTACCAAAATGCTAACATTCTTGCTGGTTGGTCAACATATGCTACAAACTTGCGTCACCCTTAGGGGGCATTCAGACTACTCGCGCTCATACTCAGGCTCAGGCTCAGTGAGGTGGCTCGTCGACAGGCCAGAGTAAGGTACGTTTAGACTACCCGTGCTCGTACTCGGGCTCAGTGAGGCTGCTCGTCGACAAGCCAGAGTAATGTTGACGGACTCGTGAGCAATGATACATGTAGCACGAGTAATGCAAGCCAGGAGCTCTCTGCCCGCGCTTGGTATCAATACATCAAGTGCAATTTATTGGACGGGGACGAGCCCAGTTTAGCTGACTCACTGTACTCGTGGCATCAACATAGATTGGACAAAGCCTCTCGAATAACTGAACTCTCAACCCTCAGTAGACAAGATCACGAGCCCGTGCCCAAGAAGTCACCAAGAGCACAAGCCCGACCCCGAGTATGAATACGAGCGCTCACGAGTAGTTTGAACGCACCCTTAGAAGAAGCTTGTGACGTCAAAGAGAACACTTCTTTTAAAATGTTGAAAACATTTGTTATTACCCTTTTTATCAGACAAAATAAACATAATCCAAATTTTTTGTTAAGACTTTGATGTCACAAGCTTCCTCTAAGGGAAGCGCAATTATAGGGCCTACATATTCACATGAAATTCATGTTAGTAGTGATTTTTCAGAAAAAAATATAGAAAAATGTAACAGTCAGTGAATAGTTGAAAAATGCAATGCATACCTCAAGGTTCGCGGTTGTTAGTCGAAATATTTAATTTGATCACACTTTTTAGATTAGTGCTTTGTATTTTTAGATTAGCAAATTTATGTTTAAGATCACTGATTAATTTTACGATCTGATTAATAAATTGTTAAGTTATGAAATCTTGAATTTTGGAAACTGGTTTTATTTTTATTGTAGTCATCTGTTTCTCACTTTTTCAAATAAAGAAAAAAATTAACGGATGGTTTAAAGACATACAATAAAACAAGTATAGTTTAGTAATTGCAAATTTGTTACTCTGAGCTGAGTTTAATTTCGAGAATTATATATATACTTATTTTAAGTAGTTACCTAAAATTAGTGAATAACAGTTTTAACTGGAGTTACATTGATAACATCTGTATATTATTTTCTAGCCAAAACTAATTTTGGACATACGGTAATATCCTAAACTCATTCCTAACCAAACCTAACTAATTTAAAACTAGTTTTCACCTATTACAAGTATTTACTGTGCAGCAAACGTTACTAATTAAATTTTACTTTTAATTTTATTTTAATTTCATTTTTTTATCAGAGTGAGGGTGTTAGAAACAATCAACCGCCTACTAGCATTTCAGAAAATACTGCTTGCGGTTCAAAAAATGGAATCTCCTTGATAATCTGCAAAATTGTTTACCGAATTGTTTATTTTATTGGTCGTCGTTAATTACTATATTGTACAATAAAGGATTTGTATCATTGTCAAATAAAACAGTGTTATCGAACAAAAATATTTGTATGCGTCAAGCCATTAATGTAATTCAAAATCTAAAACAAATTTTGGTTTTAACAGTCACTTATTATTTGGGTGTAATTCATTAAGAATGGCCAATAATAAAAATTGTGTTTACAAAAATGATATAAGTTAAGCCTAGTCCAGACTTGGAAACCAAACAAAGTTTTATGTTTTTGCATCGTGTTTGTAAATTGTTTGCTAACAGTTTGCAAACTGTTTCCAAACAAAGTTTTGCATCCACACTTTAATTTTAATTCAGAACGTCGGTTAGTGAAAATGTTGCAGTAGCAACCTACACAATTGGTATAGTACTGCCATCTGTAAGAAACAAGAAGATAAAAAGACAGTGGTGGTTGAGAAAGTTTTTAGAGCAAAGAATGTTTTATGGCAACTTTTATAATTTGTAGAACTGCATGATGTCTCAAGAGTTGGCATAGAAAGAAGTAGACCACATTCTCTGTAGACCACATGATAAACAGTAACCACCTAACTGAACAGTGTTGAACTCTAGCAATCTCTAAACTAGACTAGCGGATCAAGAGTCATGTTTGCAAACACGTCCAGATAAACATTGATTATGAAACTTACAGTACTTTGTTGCTTTCCATTCAGGATGGGAAACAGAAAACAGTAAATTTTTTTTACAAACTGTTTGTAATTTGTTTGCAAACATTTTGATGCTAGTTTGTAGGCCTACTACAAATCTACCCACCAAACTTGCTCCCTGGTTTATGCGAGCTGGTGCATTCGACATTTTGCAAACCATTTTCAGCCTTTTAGCTGTTGTTACGTAATAATGGAAGTAACTTAAGATCAAATTCAAATACAGCAAATTATCATAAGTTCATTACTATCAGAGCCGATAAAGTTGATTTGTCAATGTTTATCCCTAATGACATATACTGTATGGTATTCTAGTTTATTAGTGCATATTTATTTTGTCCTGAACGAATGGGTAGGTAAATGGAGTAACTTGCAGTAACGTGAATAAATTTTTAATTGATTTCATTTTTAATCTTTTTTTGAATTGGATTTCAAGAAAAATGAAGATGAATGGATTTTTTTTTTTTGGTTTATATTACTGACAAGCAAACATTTTCAGAAGACAAAACAAAATATTCAACTTTTGTTTAAATGATTCAAAAATGATAATAATTGTTCATAAATCGTTCATATGGGGGCATGTAGGGTCTCTAAGAGTTTGGCACAAAATTGAAAGTAGTGGAGAGCTAGAACCCATAAGGCCGACACTGCATATTGCGGGTAAGATGCAGGAAATGATGATGATGATAAAGTGTACCATAGGCAGAGCTCCTAGTCGGGCGGTCTCTAAACATTTCTGTTCAACAGTTCACTGTAGAAAACTTTTACAAGTGCACGAATTGCATAATAAACGTTGGTTCAACTGTGCAGGCAGGCCTGTGTAGGTCGAACTGATGACAGCAGTGCACCATTCACAATGCACATGCTCTGATAAAACTGTCACCATTCACGCTTTCTGTAATCGTCTGTGACGGCCTGGCACATGAACTGACGCCGGTCACACATGTTCTGGTCACCAGTGCAGGTCAAAATAACATTGCAGTTTTATCAACTACATGCTCCGTCAACCTGCACAAGCGTGCCTGTACAAGTATAATTGACAGGTTTACTGGAACATGTGTGGCGGCCTTTATATAGTTTTCTTAGCTCACTCTTTCTCTCTCTCTTTCTCTCTCTCTCTCTCTCTCTCTCTCTCTCTCTTTTGTTTTCTTTTCTTCCCTTTTTAGGGAGGCGTGCGCCCCCTCCACCCCCTGGATCCGCCACTGCTATTGGAGACACTCGGTTATGGCACGATATGTTCCATAGGGAGGCCTCTTAGTTAAGTTATGTCATCTATATATTTATCTTGGTTACAAAATTTTATTTGCTAATTTGCACAGATTATTAAAATAACACAAATGTGTAACAATATAAAGTTTCATAATTTTGTTGGTCTGCATGGGAGTTTCAAAAGTTTAGTACAACCAATAATATCTGTTATGATGTGTGACGCTGATAATCAATCTGCTTTAAATACATAACAGATGACATCACACAAATAGAACACAGATGTCTAGGGGGAAAAAGTTTCATTAGTCAATGTGTGCAGTAATGTTTCAATAAAAATAATATAAGTCTAGTTACATATTATAACTAAAAAAGTATCAATATAAAATCATTTTGCTTGAAAGCGTAATATTTTAAACCTACAGACATGCTAACATGCTTTGCTAGTTGGTCAAAGCATGCTACAAATTCTACAACATTTTGATCGAGTCAATTTATAACGAATGTCATATGGAATTATGATTAATTCTGACAGTCTTTTAAATTGAACTGATAGAAAGTACAAAATATGGGACAAAATGTTTACATTAAGGGAGGGGGGGGAGTCAATTTACACCGGTTTATAGTCTCGTTTATTTATTGCGTTTACATCATTTAGATAATATAATGTCACTATTAGGGGAAAAGTAATGCCATATGAAGGAATAAACTTGGCTGACCTAATTATTATAATAATTAGGTTAATTATTTTAGGTTAAACCACCAACAACTGTTACAGTCAAATTTCGAAATTTTAGAAAGCACTTTTGATGCAGTTTTTAATTTACCATTACCGTATGTGATAGTATGTTAACCTAATAAGCATATTATGCTTGAGAAAACAAAAAAGCTTTATTCAATCAGTGACTTAATAGTTGTAATTCTTAATGCAGGCTCAGACTAATAATTTACAGGTTGTTAAAATTAGATGGTGAAAACTTCAGTTGGCTCCGCCCTTGTTATGACGACTGGCAACTTCTAATTGGCTTGTTATGTAGTCTGACGATGAAAAGGGCGGAGCATGTGAGGTCAGACTTCATAACCAACCAATTAGAAGTTGCCAGTCGTCATAACAAGGGCGGAGCCAACTGAAGTTTTCACCTAATTCTAACAACCTGTAATAATTTCCTTACCATCCAAAAGCAAGTAGCTGATTGTGAGTAGGGGCCTAATTACTCACGCCCACTGATAGAATAGCATTAAAATTTTCTTGAGTGTGTGATTATTATTAGAAAATATGAAGAAAAAAAACATAAAATGAGATGTGCTTTAATAATACATTGGTTAGTGTAAAGAGGATAGGTCTACACAAGCGGTATTGTAATGTATCGTTTCCATGCCATGAGTCTGTATGAATGAATCTTTAGTGGTCACTAGCGTGACAGCGTCACGCTAAAAAATACCATAGCCACATTGCAGCTTGTTATCCAACTGTTGTTAAACGTATGTTTTACTGTGTTTCAAGCTGCTGTATATTAGTGGTCTCCAAAGTGGGGTGCGTGCATAATTGGTGGTGTGCCAGGTGGTTTATTGGGGTCTTTGTAAGATCCACAATCAATTGTCGCACCTATTCAATTTTATAAATAATTCTGCGATGTATTTATGAGAAAACAGCAAACAAGCTTGCCAATTAAGCAAATTATCCATAAACATCTAAGTTAAAATTTCTTTTGTACAAGAGAGTGAACCAAACAGTAAATTGGTGGCTGTCAAGTACTGTAAAGGCCGCCTTATACTTACTACTTATACTAATACTTATACTTCATAATGTGTGGCTTATGACGTCCTATGTTATTCTGATTGGCTACCATGAACAGATTTCCTGCCAAAGTTCAGCAAAGTTCTATCCATTCTGTTCATCCCTTTTATGCCAATGGAATGGACACTTGAACTACTTTTTTAAGTATATGACCCCCAACGGAAAGAACAGAATTTAAACAGAACAGACTGAACAGAAAAGAATGAAGTATAACGCTACATTCCCATTGCAAAGCTACAACAGAAACTGTACTGCTGCTGCACTTGTTGTTGCTGTGCAGGTGTTCCCATTCCACTGCTACACTGCTCTTATTCTTGCTGCTAGCCAATCAGGTGCAGATAAGAGGATGTGATGTCATAATAGTAAGCCACACCTCTTGTATGGGTTTTATCATTTCCTTTTGCCATAAAACACTTACAGAAAAAATGTGGTCACTTCTGTAATTGGCCCTCTTGAGGAAATAGAATATAGGGAGGGAATGTGTTTATTATTATTATTGGCTGTTTTACTACTGCTTTGTTACTTTTCTACTGAAATAACCCTACTGAACTTTACAACTCTCATAAAAGTTGTCAGTAGGTCGTACTTTGTGACGTCATTGGGTCGTAAAGTAGCAATAACGTAGCTTTAACTGGTGAGTGGGAATGTACCTTAAGGCGGCCTTAATAGGTTCTTTATTCAAAGAGTGCAATGCTCATGATGCTCCGATTTTTTTTTTTTCAGTAAACCAAAACGTTTGGAGACAACTGCTGTATACGAGCAAACAACATTTGAAATTGCAAATAAATCTGTCTATAGATCAGGCTAACTCAATAATATACACGATTACGAAGAAACTGTTGAAAATTGATAAATATTTTTTTTTAAAATTCTACATTTTCTTTTCCATTTTCCCATTTGAATTACTCCCGTTTTAAAATTAACTTTTGAAGAAACCCTTATGAAACCTCACGAAATTTCTTTTCAAAATATTGTCAAGACTTACCCACTTCATTTTTAAGTTTTTTATAATTTTATTGACTAATTTTTAATTTTAAAAATCATTTTGGCAATCGTTGGGTAAGTTTCAAGAAAATATTCCCTTTAAGTATTAACCACTAAAGAGCAGTAGACATTTACAAATGTTTGAAATTGTTAAAAACTCAAATTTGAGCAGTATTAATGTTTATTGGTGTTGATAACTCTGTTCAGAGTGGTTTAACAGCTGGAATCAAGCTACTCAACAAATATGTGAGCTTTTGGCGATGACCTTATAATTTTTACCAACTTATGATGATGTTTTCCATAGCTCGTTTCTTCTCCTGATCGCGCGGTCACCGCACAAATTAGATTCGAGCTACAGAAATAGTTGGATGGTGATCGATTGTGATCATCCTTCTGTGCAGGGGTGTAGTTTTCGCAGAAGGATGGTGACCATTGCTCCTGGTTGTCACGGATGTACATCTTCCATTGTTACCTGAAGATGTTGTAGCTCCTCCAGGATCTGTATGTCTCCTTGCCTTGTGGTGTCTCTGGCTTGTCTAGAGAAAAATTAGTTTCCAGACAAAGAGACAATGCAGTTTCTCATTATAAACACTTTATTCATTCTTGTACAGAAACTCAGATTAAAGAATGAATTGTTTGATTAAAGGTGCGTCCTTGGGCCCATGATGTGGTACGGATTTAGAAATCAAACGTAATACAAAAGTTGAGCAAGTAAGGACAATGAACAAAGAGGAACATGGTCCTTTTATACCTTGGACCTGTGTACACCTACGAGGTGTGACCAGGTCCAAGTGACCATGGTCCTAAGAGTATCAATCTGCCACTTCGATATGAATCAGAAGTATGAGTCAGAGAGGGAGGGAGAGACAAGCAGGAGTTGTTTACCCCCCCCCCCCCCAGGCTATGGTTTTGGCGGGATCGCAAGTTACTTGGTGTTACAAATAGTAGTTGACAAACTACACTTCACTTGTGGTGTACATTGTACAACCTAACAATTTACACACACTACCTCAGCATTTTTATGCGTGTTATATAAATCATCAGATTCGTCAATAAATTAGAAGTAATGCGCCTTCAATAACTAATAGCATTCACAACAATCCCAACCCAATATTTATTTTATTTCCTAATATCATTAGTAGATTCATTACAGACCGATTCAAACATTGTTGGTTGCCTTTCTATTGGTAGCAACAACCTCTGCACAACAAAAAAAAATAGAAAAACGCTGTGACAATTCTACACAGCAAACAAACAAAAAATCATGAGACAAAAAACATAAAACTATTTTTAGGTAAATTTCTATTTGAATCAAGATACAGGATTTTTTTTGCTCAATTAAGCACCGTGGTAAAAGGATATCGAGATACATTAAAAACGATAACTATTTTGGGGTTCCATCTAAAGGTGTAATTCTTTCGGCTGCGTCTGCGTCCGCGTCTGCGTCTGCGTCCTGGCGGCCGGCGAGCCTGCTTTCAATAGTTCTTACAGGCATATGTAGACAGCTTCAGAATTTCTTTGGCTCCGCCCTTTTATGCGCGTCATCAATCTCTAATTGGTTTGTTTCTTCGTCTCATGTCACATGCCACGCCCATTTTATTTCTAATTGGTTGATATTTGGTGTGACGCTCATAAAAGGGCGGAGCCAAAGAAATTTTGAAGCTGGCTACGGATGCCTGTTAGTTCTTTACCTGAGCAGTTCCTCCGATGCGTATGCGTCTGACAACCAGAGTGTGCTGCCGATGACCCCGGTGTTTGGCCGGCGTCTCTACTGCTTAGAGAGCAGTATAGCCGCAGACGCAGTGGTAAAAGGGTCTTTTTTTCCGAGTTTCTTTGTGCTTGTTGTAGTTGTTGTTGTGTCGGAAAATGGAAGTTGACCCAAGACTGATGATACTAAAAATAATGGGATTTAAATACACTTTCACCCACAAGATTGAAAATGACTACATTGATCCAAAAACAAAACATAAAATATTCCGGGTTTGGCCACCCAATCATGGACCTAAATAGTCATGTTATATCTCGGCATAAACGCCAGCAGTTAATTATTTATAAACACGAAGAATCAAGAAAATGATATGAAATATTGTGGAGCTTTTCGCTTTATTTTTGCCCCTTAAACATCCCTGCCAATCGAAAAAATAAATACTTCAACTTTGAACTATTGTTTTTAGTGCAGACAGTGAATGGCAACTTATTTTAAGCTGCAACTGATGCTTACGAATGTCGAGGTGCCATGGTTCAAGTGCAGAAAATGTATACGAGTATGCTTTCTATATGGTACCACTATTTTTTTTGTTTTCTAGTTTGATCTGAAAAAGTGTGTATTACTGCAGTAAAAGCAACTTATGATACAATTTTCAAAGTTACTTTTAGCGTCACATTTTATATATTCCGAATTATTTTTAGGTGACGATTGCCTCCTAACTCTCCCCTAATTTACGCCAATGAACTTAAATTAATACCTTGACCTTTCAATGAAGGTTTTAATCAAACATTCATACAATGAGGTGAGTTTTATTTATGACTGTTTGATTAAACCACACTATGACCTTGATGCAAGTGGAACAATTGCAAACAATTAACCAATGTTTCCAAGCTATATCATAAATAAAACATGTTGTTTATATACATTAGATGCTTTGCGATTTTTCGTCCAAAAAATACACGAAATAAAATGAAAACGATATATTTTTAATTAAATTCGTTTTTTATTTATTTCGTAATTAAATTTCGTTAATGGTTTGCGTTCTGCCAAAACGAAAAAAATTAAAATAAAACACGAAATATGACATTTTTGGCTACAATTAAAACCTGAAACAAAAAGTACCTATGTGCATTACTAAAACCAGAAATCACAACGGCGACAACAAGGGATGGAAATGGTAATAACAGCAAATAAATAAAAAGTAAAAAACAATTAAATATTATAACCTACCTTTAACCTAACATCTGCTGCTTTTTGTTGAGTAAATTTAATACTTTCCTGGAGATTACATGCACTAATTTCTTCAAAATATTCTATCGTTTGTTTGAAGTGGGAAAAAAAATGGCTGCTTTTTTGACTAAAATGTCAACAAACGGCGCATGCGCGACTTTTTCGTGGTAACGAAATATAAGAAATGTTTCGTCACGAAAAATAGAAAAAATATCGTAACGACACTTGTAAAATTAGACTGAAAATACGAAATAATTTTAAATATATCGTATTTTTAATGTATTTCGTATTTTCTCACATTTCGTTTTACAGTTCGCAAAGCATCTATTATACACAGTGAACGGAATATTAGTGTCTATTAGATGTTCGTTTTTTTTTTTCGTTCACAGTGTACATTATATGGTTGCATTTTAAAGTGGATCAAAGAGTTCTTACTATGTAAGCGGGGCAACAGCCAACTCGATGTACAAAAATGCAATGCTTGCTGTGAAGTCATTTTAACTTTTCTATTCCGTACTGCTGTAGCCCTATGTGACGACCGTTAAGGCGTGTTTACTAGTGAGCTGATGATTAAATTCCTGTATTGAAGCAGTAGCTGAAAATTCAGCTTAATTTAGTTCCAAGCACCGGCCTTAAAGGAATGTATTTGAAAATACAAGGTCGACAACATGTGGCTTTGATAAGATAATTATTTGCATACTAGTGGGGTAACCCGTCATAAATGACGGGAGCAAAATTTACAGGCAATTGTGCCAGCATTACAATTTTTTTTCTCCGCCCTTTTATGACGTCAGACCAAGTAACAAACCCAATTAGAAATTGATGACGTTCATAAAAGGGCGGAGCGAAAAAAATTCTAACGTTGGGCACAATTGCCTGTGATAAATTATAGTTTAATTTTGCTACTATTATCCGCTCCCCTTTTATATTTGAAAGAGAAAATGAGATTTTCATTTTCTTTTTTGTGCGCATGTGCGTCGTTTGTTCCTTTTTTTACTCCTTTCATTTCAATTTCAGTTTCCCCTCCCCCTTTTTTCCCCTCCACGTTTCTCTCTCTCCCTCTCTACACTTTCCAACCTTTTCCCCTCTCCAATTTAATATCATGGGGTTCTTGGATGGAGAGTGTGTAACATATAGTTGACCTTGAGAAAAAAAAACGGTTCATTTATTCATTTAAATTTATATAAATTCCGACGTGGTTCAAGGTCCTTAATTGTTTATACAGCGTTAAGTCATAGAAACACAGAGACACAGACAGGGCTTAATATATATATATATATATATATATATATATATATAATAATACCGATTTTACATTCCTATTGGTTGATAGGAATCATGTGATGATGACATCACTAGCTGACCAGCTACAAAGGAGCTGAAATATCTAACTACATTAGATATAAGCTGAAATACATTGTAAGCTCGAATTTGCTGCTTCAGCTGAAATCTTTCATCTTCGAATTACATGTAAATGTCAAAGCTGATACAGAAAAAGCATAACATGGTACGACATTTCTGCTTCAGTCATAACATTTTCTTCAGCTCACTAGTAAATGCGCCTTTATTGTATTTAGATAACACGAGGCCTCATTACAGACGCAAGTCATTGATTTGTGATAATTACACCTTATGATGTCACTGCTTATTGTCTATTATTTTCTCACTCTCATATTATTCTGGAGGTTAATTAAAAAATGAAAAAAAAGTTTAGAAAAAGTGCAATAAATTGTCATATCTATATCACGACCTTGTAAGTAGTTCATATCCTCGTCAACTTTTGATAGGAAGTTTTATGTAAAAGTTGATGAGTTTGCACAAACTTTCACGCAACAATAATTATTAAAGCTAAAATACAAAACGAGATAAAAAAAAATGCATTGATCTATAATATAGTCAAGGTTATAGCTAAATTTCGTACGGTCCAGGCATGGTCCGTTCAGATTTTTCTATGAAAAAAAACATGATCTGAGTGTGATCACCAGTGTGAACGCCACACTAGACAGGACGCTGCATTGACTTATGTGTGAATCGATCCTGAAGGTATTTTATTATAATTAAGCTTAAAAACACAAGGTACAGAAAAACCTCTGAGGGGAGAATATAATTAATACACTGTAGTCATAACAGAAGCAACGCTTAGGAGTCTCAATCCTTTAAAGTAAGAGTTAGGGTCGATTCCCATGATCAGATAAAAACGTGGTCAGAAAACCATGATCTCTGTGTAATGGCAGACTTTCTAAATAAACTGGACTTCAATTGAAAATCTATAGTACGATTTTCTGCCTTTCTTTGACTGTATAGTGTGAATCAACCCTTATACCTTGTACACACAAGAGTTAAATGAATTCAAATTAAATCTGTTTAGTTGAATTATACGGATTCCAGTTAAAGACATGAACCAAATAAAAAATGACTTTATTATTAATATTTTAAATTGAAATACTAAACAAATATGTTGTCAATCGTTTATATACATGTATTATATTTAAGTATTAACTCAATATTTTCAGATTATTAACTGAATAAATTGAATTCGACATATTGTTTGTTTGCCCTTCACAAGGCTCTGTAGAACACATTTAATATTTAAATGCATTTAAATATCAGACGTGTACTAGGTGTTAACCGTGTTACGTTACCTTCAGAGTCTACATGTATATTGTCGTTTATACTGAAAGTGAAGAATTTGCCTTGCAGTTAAATGTAGCTTTCCATGATCACATTTTATAAATTAGAAACAAAAATACAAATTGTCACCCACATTTCAAGTTAGTATCTGACAAAGTACCGTAATACTTCATTTAATGTCTTCAAACAATACTAACACAAATAAAAACATTTACAGAATTGTATTCAATTCAATTAAATTCAATTAGATACACCTGCAATCAGCTTGAAAGCCATGTGGCAGGGGGGATTGCTCCTAATTATGAGTGATTGTCATTATTTAAAAATAAGACATCATCACGAAATTGAAATCGTCCTAACAAAGAACTATTCACAGGAAGAGAATTCCATAGTCTAACAACATTAGGAATAAAAGACCAAAAATATGCATCAGTCCTAGCCATTAATTCTTTGAAAGTCTTTGAATGCCCAAATCTATCTTTAGGAGGATTTCTAGTTAGTAAACCTTAATATTAAGCAGAGTAATGTTATCAGCAGACAGCAATTGTTCAACTGCAACTATTCAATGTACATTGCAGTATGTTCCAGAACCAACACGTCCGATAGATTATAAAGTATTCTTGAGCAACAATATTGTTGTTTGAAGTTGAATATTTTACAAATACTGAAATTACAATTAGTACTCTGCTAGCAGCCAAATAGGCCTATGGCAGAGGGACATAAAAGTCCAGGTGCAGAATTAATAAACTTGCAGAATTAAATGAACCAAAACTTAAATAAATGACAATGAAACTGTCAGTTTTTAAATGCTTCACAGATTTGTTTCATTTTTGTACAACTCGATCTAAATTTCGATATGTTGTTCACATTTGCTTGACATTTTAAGCGGCCATCACACTGGCTATTTTTTCTCGCAAGATTCCGTGCAAGACATAAGTCAAATAATGCTGTCAATCTTGCACAGTTTCTTGCAACAATAACAATAAAAACGAAGACCAGCGTTTTTTTTTTGTAAGACGGTGCGCGTGCAAGCTAGAAGAGTATAATCACATTGGCAATTACAGATAATTCAAGGACACACCATAGTGAATTTTCTTTTAATTATTGTCAACGTGACCGTCGTTTTAAATGGTGTAGTATTTTGTAAAATATTCAATTTTAAATAATTTAGCTATGTGACTTAAACATATTCATGTGCTTGATTCTGAGATATACTGTGTTCTCATATAGTGCTCTGTAGTGCTAAAGATCTACATTAGGTTTTTCCAAAAAAATAAGACTCAAATTTTTTTATAGGCATGTTTTTTTAGTCATCTGTTCTAAAAAAACTACAGAAAAAAAATTTCACGATAATGTGAGCAAATTTACTAGTCGCTCAACTCCATTAAACTCTCAATATCTATTACAATGCTATTGCATACTATTACAACTACAGTACACTGTATAAATAATCAGAACAGTTTGTATTTGTTGTTTTTTCAATCTGTATGGCAAACTAACATTAGTGTCCATTTTAGAATGTTCAACAATGTAGTTATTTTAGGGGGTGATGACGATGGTGCTGCTCTACCACCTGAAGTAGGGCCTTTTTAGTCTCTTCATTCTTGGTCAGGGAGTCAATGAAAGCTGTTATCATGATCAACTCCTCTCTCCACCTCATCATTAACAAAACAAAAAAGTGATAAAAAAAGGAATTAAAAAGCAGTAGGTGGACAAATGTACCCATTATTTAATAATCTTGAGTAACACCTAAATATTAGAAATCCTACCTGAAATTCCACACAGAAAATTTTTATACCAAAAGGAATTAAATTATCAACATGCCTCTTTTACTTTTTTAAAAAAAATTTTACATGATAAATTGGACTGCCCTACTACTACACGTTTCTTGTATTTCCTCTATGTAATTGCTTACATATGTCTCAGGTGGTGAAACCTTTTCCTTTTGTGACACCTGTTTAGGGCCATCTGGAATGCCAGAGAGGGTGGGCCAAACTTAAGGAGGTGCAGTAAGTGTTTGTCTCTTTGTCCTGTCTCTAGGGATGGGTAACTGTCACCTCAGGGCTCAGTGAGTGACCAACTGGGCCAATCATTGCCCTGGGCTGAGAATATTACCTTTTAAGGAAAGATATTTTAGGACTCTTTTTGTATTTTTTCACGGTTCATCTTGGTTCCTCGAATTGGCTTGGAATTCGGGCCACCCAAGTTTCTGGACATCTGTGCTCTATGGGGTGCCATCCTGACATAAAGAGAATTTCTACGGGGTGTTCCACAAGTATGGTTATACAGGGTGTCACAGTATATTGTTAATGTCATGTCCCCTTTGTAAATTTTCAAACTGCAATTTGTGCCAAGAGTAACATTTCAATATTCTTATTTAAAAGTGAACAACTAATTAACTTTGTTTGTACAGACATCTATTTTTTTACCACAGCAGTTAACAGTGAAATCCATTTAAGAGTGAATTCGAATAAGCTTAAGAATCGATTAAAATCTTTTTCATTTTTTCACCATTATTTTAAGAACGTCATGTTAAATTAAAAAGAAAAGTGTATGTAACATCACAATTAAAAAAGGCCTATTCAAACATCCGTTATGAAATGGTTGTGTTTATCAAAGCAGTATGATATTCGTTTGTTATATAGATCTAACTGCAAATAGAAATGATAATTTCATAAATAATTTAAAACCATACATTAAAACATTTCCAGCTGACACTGATATTGGATCGTGACACAGACAAAACGACACAATTTACACTGCGTGGTTTTCAATCTTGCACATTCATGAATATCAATGCAGTCCACACTCAATAAAAACAGAAAAATACTCTTAAGTGTTTATTTAGATATATATATGATGGCCAATACATTATAGCAATCATTATAACAACAAAAAAAAACAATCCTAGAAATTGACAACAACAACTAGCAACCGAATAGGCCTATAATAGTATAGCCAATGATAATAGTCTTAACGATGCACATGTTGATTCATTATCAGAAGCTTTGTAATGGGTTTTCATGCACCACTTGTTCAATCAATGGACAACTGACGTCAAATACAAACAAGATTTAAATACTTTTTTATATAAACATTTATAATTTCAAATCTGAATCGGTATATAAAGATACGTAGGTACGGATTCGAAAACGTTTTCACACCAAAAAGTCAAGATGAATACAATGATGAAATTTGCTTTATCTGTGTTGTTGTTCGTGGTTGTTTGCAACCAGGTATAAAAACAATTAAGTATTTTATTAATTTATACATTCTTCACTGCAAAAATGCTTAAATAAGAATGCATTGCACATTTTACTTACATCTAGAAAATTGCATAATTACATCAGAGTTGAGCAAAGTTTTTTTTAAAAAATGTGTTTGATATATTCCAAAATACACAAAATTATTTATTTAAATATAATTTTCGTGTACGAAATGCCTACTATTGGTGTAATTCTAAAATAATAATATATTAATTAGTAAATGTATTTTAAATACAGAAATTTATGTTCATTACGAGAATGCATTTTCAAAATATATTCCTGCTCAACTCTGACCATAATCATATTTTTAAGTTATTTAGAATATGTTTTCATGTTACCATTCAATGTATTTCAAATTCAAAACTAAAGAATTTATTAAGATTATTGAAACATACAGAGTTTCTTAAACATAATAGCAACACAATTGCTTTACTTTTACTAATTTTTTAATTAGTAAAAGTAAAGCAACACTATGCATCACTGTGCAACACTAAGCACATCTATTTGCACATTTTCAAGTACACAGTTTAACCAAACCTAGTATCTTATAGCAGTAATCATTTAATGGAAAACTAATTAGTAGCTTATATGTGAAAGATTGTTGAAAACCAATTTTGGGTGTAAAAATTTTTTACTCAATTCTTTTCAGTATCAATTAAAAAATTCAGTTTCTAGAAATTAGATTAGTATTGGCCATATTAAAAAGTAATTTCTTTAGAACTACGAAAAAAAAAATAGTAGTTTCAAAATGAAGTACATGATCATCATAATCATCATTGTATACTTTTAGCATTATTAACTTGCTAGAAAATTTCCAGCATATGATGTTATGAGTTATGATGTTATAAGTTAAAATTATCTGGTTTTAACTGTGGAATTGAATTTTGGTGCAAATTTGAATAAATAATTTGCAAGCAGCTCAGTTGGCATATGGCAAAGAAAATAATACGTTCAAAAGCAGCTTAAAATGCATTGTCAAAGAACTTTTCCTGACATCGACTATAACAATTCTTCATGAAAATGTTAAACTTACTTGCAAATAAGCAAAACTTATACCGAAAATTACTTTTAATGCAATCTAAAAACGTATAAATACTGTGCAAAGCAAATATGAAAATAAACAAACAAAATTTCTTAACTGTTTAGCCATAAAGACAGAGTATCCAAAAAGGAAAACAACAGTCAAAGTAAAACTCCAATTACAAAGTAAAAACTCAAAAATTGAGCAAAAAGTTTAAAGAAGACTACAGGTATACAAGATAGTCAAATCGACACACCAATAGGAGAAAGGCAACCATTGAAGTTTTACTTTTGACTGTTGTTTTTCCCTTTTTGGATACTCAGCCTTTTACCGCTAATCACAATCAAAAAATTTTGTTTGTGTATATTTATAGCCAAAAAACGTTTTACATTTTATAATATTTTATAAAAGTAAACATTTAATAGCGGTTTTAATGTAGATTAATATTTTTTGTAATTTAAATTCACTAGTAACAAATGCATTTTACCATCAACATTTTATAAAATCATTGTGTATGTAGAAAAAAAAGCACTTTTGTTATATTTCTGCATTATGGTATACTGTATATTTTAGCAAGCATGTATTATACATAATTAACACTATTCAATTCAATTCAAACAATTTTAAGTGTTCACCTTGCATTACCATAAATAAACGTTAATCACCTATTGCTTGATTTAGGTTATAAAAATAAGACAAAATAATTAGTCCTTATAAGCCATATCTGACTATTGACCTAGTTACGTATCAATTCATAGTTAAAATGTATTGTTTGCACAATTTTTTTCACTATCATAAAACAGTGGTTCCTAAATACGTGGGAACGAAATACAGCTTTATATGTAGCCATTCAGGCGTTAAAAAGGAATTGGTATATATGTAGGCCTACATAAAAAAATCTGATATAAAAACATACAAATTTAGTGTGAAAGGATCATGGCCCATAGGGCATGCTTAAGACATTCTTACTTCCCTCCAGAGATTTTTCATATGTAAAAATATGTAATTTTGAACGCCCCCAACACACACAAAAAAAACTATAAGCAGCACAGGTCCGTATTACATGTTTCTAATAAAACGCGAACAAAAAATGTTATTTAAAAATTCTGATGAGCAAAGAGAGCCGAATAATAGTGAATCATAAGTCATAACCATAATAAAACTAGGAATAAGTTTTATAAAGTGCCGCCCTTAAGAAACTGCCGCCGTAGGCAACCGCCTACGTCTCCTACGCCTCGAAACGACCCTGATTAAGGACAAGTACGGTATATATATGTGGTAGATTTCTGATATACATGTGCAGAGTATGATATAGATATTTACCCAAAAGACACCTCCCGTAAAACCATTTTTGCCCTAATGCCAATTGCCCTAAAGCAATGATTGCCCAAAATCCACTTGCCCTAAAGGAACGTTTACATTAAAACCACTTGTCCTAAAAAGACATTTGCCCTAAAACCACTTGCCCTAAAAGGACATTTGCCCTAAAACCACTTGTCCTAAAAGGACATTTGCCCTAAAACCACTTGTCCTAAAAGGACATTTGCCCTAAAACCACTTGTCCTAAAAGGACATTTGCCCTAAAACCACTTGTCCTAAAAGGACATTTGCCCTAAAACCACTTGTCCTAAAAGGACATTTGCCCTAAAGCCATATGTTCTAAACGGACATTTGCCCTATTTTCATACGGTTTACTGTCTTTTGGTGGAGTATGGTAAATAGGTTCTGCTTGTCACAGATAACGCGCTAAATAACATATTTAGACTGCTGATTAGGAAACATTGAAAAATGTCTCTTTTGGGCAAATAGTTTTCAGGCAAATGTCCCTTCAGAACAAATGGTTTTTAGATCAAATGGTTTTTGGGGCAAATATTTTTAGGGCATTTGTACCTTCAGGCCAAATATTTTTAGGGCAAGTGTCTACAGAGCAAATGTCTGAAAGGCACTTGTCTTTAGGGTAAATGCCACACACACACGTGCAGAATGCACAGCACACAGGCATGAGAGTATGTTTGTCCAGAGTTTCTGCAAGATGCGGGGATTCAACCTGGATGCAGTCAATTGCGGTGCGTTCCATCGGGGGCAATTTTCTTTTTTTGACGATTCTATTTTGAACGACACCGAGGGTTAGAGCTGGAGGCTAGCAGTGACGTGTAGGTAGTGAGAAAAAAAAATATGCAAACGAGATGTAAAATAGCAAAAAGAGTATGAAATTGGAGTGGATTACAGGAACAGAAACAGAATGGAGTTTTAAAAAAGAATAGGTTTAAATTGAAATAGGTTATTTTTAACAACACGCAAATACTTTGAGATCATTATTGGCAGTAGCAGAAGGTACACAAAAGCGTCTTTTCTTTTCCTCAGGTCATTTTTACGAAAATTTCAGAAATTTGCTTTGAGAATCCAGATTTGTGCGACTCTCAAAAGTTTACTTCAATTACTTTCCGAAATTGGGATGAGAAAATTAAAAAAAAAAACTGGTTTTACTGACCATTTTAGCTAAAATATTTCTGTTCACGGAGACTTTCTAGCGAACCTCATTTGGATCGCGACCTGGATATTGGGAACCACTGTATCCATTAAAACAATAAGTTAATAGCACAAAATCTAAACATTATAACAATTAATAAATATAGAAAGAATAATGGTTTATAGAGCCCCAACTATAGGCACAGTGTAAGAATGTGAAGTTTGGTGACAAGCACGAGGATGACAATATTGCCTCATCCTGATTTATTTTTTAAAAAATAAAGATTTTGTCCTGGGCGTGTCACCACCACCAGGTTGGTTATCACACAGTGTAAACGGGCCTTTAGAAATGATAATAGAAAATAAAAGTCGCACAATACTTTTTATACTATTATATATATACTAGTGGGGTAACCCGTCATAAATGACGGGAGCATCTAGTTTCTTTTTGTGTGACTGTCCGGTTGTCATGAAGCAATTCGCCTTGACCACTTGTGTTTTTTATAAGCACCTTAATATTGTTATAGGTATGTGAAGACAGGGAGATACAGTCGTGTGCCCCGCCCCTTTATGACTCAGACCAAATATCAACCAATTGGAAATTGAAAAGAACGGGGCATGTGACGTCAGACCAAATAACAACCAATTCAAAATTGAAAAGAACGGGGCATGTGACATCAGACGACATAACAAAATAATTAAAAGTTGCTGGCCCTCATAAAAAGGCGGGGAAAACGACTGTATTTTACTGTCTTTACTTGCCTGTCCTTACTATTGTTTGGATTCTTGGATCGGGAGAGTGCAACATAAAGTTGACCATGAGAAAAAAGCAGTTCATTTAAATTTCAATCTGATTAAGTTTTTGTCCTAAAACAATTTACCCTAAAGAAACATTTGCCCTAAAGAAACATTTGCCCTAAAGGGAGATATTGCCGTAAAGGGAGATATTGCCGTAAAGGGACATATTGCCGTAAAGGGAGATATTGCCGTAAAGGGACATATTGCCCTAAAGGGACATATTGCCCTAAAGGGACATTTGCCCTAAAGGGACATTTGCCCTAAAGGGACATTTGCCCTAAAGGGACATTTGCCCTAAAGGGACATTTGCCCTAAAGGGACATTTGCCCTAAAGGGACATTTGCCCTAAAGGGACATTTGCCCTAAAGGGACATTTGCCCTAAAGGGACATTTGCCCTAAAGGGACATTTGCCCTAAAGGGACATTTGCCCTAAAGGGACATTTGCCCTAAAGGGACATTTGCCCTAAAGGGAGATATTGCCCTAAAGGGAGATATTGCCCTAAAGGGAGATATTGCCCTAAAGGGAGATATTGCCCTAAAGGGAGATATTGCCCTAAAGGGAGATATTGCCCTAAAGGGAGATATTGCCCTAAAGGGAGATATTGCCCTAAAGGGAGATATTGCCCTAAAGGGAGATATTTCCCTAAAGGGAGATATTGCCCTAAAGGGAGATATTGCCCTAAAGGGAGATATTGCCCTAAAGGGAGATATTGCCCTAAAGGGAGATATTGCCCTAAAGGGAGATATTGCCCTAAAGGGAGATATTGCCCTAAAGGGAGATATTGCCCTAAAGGGA
>JAUPFP010000011.1:1227500-1300000 GCA_036925085.1 Brachycybe producta | reverse complement strand
CGTCGAATTATTACGGTTGTACCAACTGGTAATTACGGTGGATCGGGATATTATTACTGCGGCCCGGGTTATGGCGGCGGCACTGGATGATATTAGGAGGCATTCTCTCTAATGGTGGTGTTGGAAGTCTTTTAGGCAGTACTTATTTTAGTGTGCTATTTGGACACAGATTGTGCACTTGCAATTTCAAAGTGTGCACTTGGACAATGAAAAGTGTGCACCCAGAAAAATTAAATACTTATTAATTATATTTTTTACTCATTTTGAAATGGTTCTTGTAGTTACTTAATGTTGGATTTTTAGTTAGTCACATCCAGGTGTCAAACAAATTTAGTTCAAACAGGATGTGAGAAATCCGTAGTTTTGCTTTCTTCTTTCAAACAAGTAAAAAAAAGTGAGATAATTGAATTATAATTAGCATTTATGAATTATAATCTATTAATTATAAATTAAATTGGGCGTGCAGTTGGAAAAATTTCTTACAATAAGCCCTGCTTTTAGGTGGTATTCCAGTACTAGGACCTCTGCTACAACTTGTGTTATGCTTAGTGACAGGTCTTCTATACATGCGGGGGGTTAAGCCAATAAACAACCAGAACGCAATTTTCCAAAACACAAAACGACTAACAAACATAAATGTACGATTTGATGAAAAAATTATTTCTTTAATAATATTGTAAAGTGTTAACTATATAAAATGAAATCGTCAATTGACATTCACAAAATTTCTGATTTATTCAATACATGTCCATTTAATAACCATGTAAATTTGAATAAAATGTAATTTCTAAACACCAATTGACATATACATATTATTGTTATTAGTAACTAAATATGATCTGTCCAATTAATCAAACTTAGATTTTAAGTTTTAATTAAGGCTGCCACAGGCCTTTATGTCAATTTTTAAATTAATTAAATTATGATTCTCTTAAAGATTTATTAACAAGTGTTTCCAAAAATAAATTTTAATGAAATGAATTATTCTTTTCATCATTTTCAATCATTGCATAAAAATAAGTTGTAGCCTCTACTGGGCGTGTAACTATACCGTATTATGTTAAGGAGAACCAGGCGTACTTAACAGTATATTGTATTAAACTTATGCCGATACCACTAATGAAGCATGTACGGCAGTATGGAATATTGACTTAGGTGTCTGTGTTGCTGAAAATGTTGAACGTAGAATACACGCTACAGTACATGGGGCATATATACGGAGTATAACTTTGGACAGAGACATCTATTGGCATGCCAGTGGTCTTATGGCAAATGTATTTTAGGGCTGCGGCAAATGTCTCTTTAGGGCAAATGGTATTAGGGTAAGTATTTCTTTAGGACAAATTTGATTTCAGGGCAAGTGTCTTTAGGGCAAATGGCTTTAGGAGAAATATTTTTAGAGCAAGTGTCTATAGGAGAAATGTCTCCTCATGGCAATTGTCTGTAGGGCAAATGTCACACATTTTTCAAGGGGGCACCATCTCCTACCCACCTACAGTATTTACTCACACTTAATGTTTAAACATATATAATGACCTCTTAGTTCTATGCCTTCATTGTGGCAACACATTCAGACAATCACACACAATTGAGATATTTAAATACAGTAAATTACTGATGAAGTTATATAAGTAGCCATTGCCAAATAATGCAAAATAGACCTACACGAATAATAAATAATTAAATATACAGAATAGAACTATAGAGATTTTTTGGCCTTTCAGATGTAACACTGTCGTGTTAAGAGTAATACACACCAGGATTCTTTGTTGCGATACATTGTTGCGGGGCTGAATCGCGGCTGAATCTCGTCTGTTGCGATTCTGTCCCGCAACATTGTTCAAATGTTTCGGGGCTGAATCGCGTCAGCTCAGATTCATGTTTTCTGAGTCCCATCGAAATGGAAAACATTTCAACATTGTTGCGGGACATTTCATGGTGTGGACGTCTTTTGGAACAAGAACAAAGACTCAAAAGGCTAAGTTTGGTTTTAATTATTAAAGACGTCTTTAATAATTAAAAGCAACGTCGTTTTTTAAAGTCTAGTACTAGACTTAAAAAAAGATGTGGACCACTGAAAATGTTGTTCAACTAATTGAGGACCTTTTGTATAAATTGTGTTTGTGGAAATGATTTTCTGACTACAAAGGCAAATAAAAGAAATGAAATTTAGAAATCCTGCCCCATCTTCCAAAAGGCTTAAACCGAATGTGCTCTCAGCTGAGAAAAGCTTGTGTGCCCACCACCGTTTCTGCTTTATTTCCTCCTCTTAACGAATCACTGTGTAGGCCCATATTAAAAGGGCCACTTCCGCTGGTAATATTTACATGGTAAAAGCCAGAAGGATGAAGAGAAACTGAGTGTAGGTGTGGACACGCAACAATGTTGCGGTTCTGCCTCGCAACATTAAATCGGAGCAGCCCCGCAACAATGTATCACAACAAAAATCCGGTGTGTACTAGGCTTTTGAAAAAAAAATTAAAACTGGAATAGAAATAGAAGAGTAATTGCTAGTACACACATTGCACCTCGGCTGGAAGAGTGGCATTAAAAAAAAACACTTTTTGGCGAAAATGAGTTCAAAGTTAAGAGAAGATTCTTGGCATACTTTGCTGAGCTTTTCAAGTGCAAAATCCAGTTTTGAATATTCATATTTGGCTCCCCTACATTAGGTTGAGGTAGAAAAAAATGCAACTTTAAACTCATATTCCCAAAAAAAAGTTTTTTTTTAGTTGTACTACTTTTCCAACCGAGGAGGTGCGACATGGGCAAAATATAATATGGCCTCACGAAACTGATATGGCGTTGGCGATAGCTTTGGTGAATTTGATTTTGGTCAATAGGAACGCAGTATTTTCTTTTTGCAGCATATAAAACCCGCTCTTCAGAATCAATAATATTCGAAACAGAATACTAAAGCTGCTTTTCGCTCGCAGTGTTGCCAGATGTACATTTCAACTTAATAATATTTCGTTATTTTTTTACATTCCCGGGGGAGGGGGCTGTGCCCCCAGACCCCCTACAACAAGTTTAATTTACCTGGCATTCACAGCTTTTTTACTAATGGGAAAATACTGTTCGCAGCTACTTTTATTGGGAAAAAATACTGCGTTCGTATTGGCCAAAATCCAATTGACCAAAGCTATCGCCAACGACCGCCAAAACCTTTAAATGCAAAACAAAAACTTTTTCGCCATTCCTGTTCAGTGCATACTGTCAAAGTACACAGTTACAGCAAGAAAAAGCATTAACCAATAAACAAAGCATAAATTAAGACCATCAAGAAACTTTAAATTAATGAGTTTATGTGACGTATTAAAAGTTTTATTAAAACCTTTTTATTGTAGAAAAAATAATCGAATTTTGATTTTTTATTAAAAAAAACGTATGTGTATTAATATTTGCCAACCGTGGTCTTTCATGTATTATGAACATTAGAGCAAATTGTTCAGAAGAAATTACTGCCGGTTTAACCAATCCAAACCAATAATAAATGCGCAATATGAAATGTGTGGACAATATTTATTTTAGATTATTTTTTTTAAATGAACTGGTGAAAATTTCATAATATGAGGGATCTATCACACTGGTTGCTTTTAAAAACGTTTTGGTCGACCATTTTGTTTGTCTTTCAAGTGGTCAGTGTTTTATTGGTTTCTTAAATTGCTCCCTACCCTATTTTAATTGGTTACTGCTACTTTATTAAAAAATAGCCAACGATTTTGTAGTCGCGACATCACACAACAGAAAAAAAGCAGCGATACGCACCAAGTGTGAACCAAGTATTAACGATTTTTAACGTAAAGTTTTACTGCGCGTTAAGTTAAACTCCACATCTTTTATTTTTAGTTGAAGTTGGACCATATTTTTAAAAAAAGTTAAAATTTTTGTAAACTCCAACACGGCTATAAAAAATTATGTTTTATTCATTTAAAAATAAAAATATTTGTATGGCATTCTGTTACTCTTCTAGTTTTCTAAACACATTCAATTTTTTATTTAATTGAAGAGAAAATATTTAATGTGACCCAATGAGAAGAAAAATGTCGCCTTAAAATAAAAATCGATTTACATTTGAATCATATACCACAGGTGGGTCTAATGTTGGCAGCCGAAAATTCTGAAAACAAGTTAAAGACGGACAAACTTCGCAAACGAGACACTAGCGACAATTTTCCCGGCGGTAACTATTATCCCGGCAGCAAGTTTTATCCTTATTTTATTATTATTATTATAGAAAATTTGGCAACTTATCACAATTATGTAGGCTATAGAGACAACGGGGGCTATGGAGTTAACCCGGGCTTTTCACCTAACTACTATGGGAGTGGCGGAGGTGGTGGAGGCGGTGCAGTAGGAGGCCTGCCGGGCAGCACTCGTGCTTTTTTTGGAAACATTCTGGGCTGTTATGGTCAAGGAGGCATCTTAGGAATAATCCTAAATAATATTCCAATAGTAGGATTTCTACTAAACGGTTTGCTATGTTCAATATTAACTGGTTGATTGGTCATGCTTTATGTATTTATGTTATTCAAAACGCAATATTTCAAAACTAAATTAGAGTAATAAACATAAATCTTCAATCGATACAAAACATATATAGTAATAAATACATGTAATGAAACTTAACAGAAACTTCGTTAACTTGGCAATAAAAGAAATAACTGATTCATATGTATGTACAATTTTTCTTATATATAAATAATAGTGGACGTAATACAATCCAGATTTGTTAGAATTCACAGTGTTGAAACCAACAAATTGGATCGTGTATGACCGAATAAAACTGTGATGGTTGCAACATCTGACATTTCAAATAAAAGTAGGTTCTGTGCTCTACTTCAGTCCAGCAAAATAAAAAAAAATTCGTATAATATAGATACTGAATTTACATCGACACAGTAGAAGCGTTCATACAGCGATACTTGTGGGATACAGTATTGCCATACTGATTTTGTGGGGTGTGTGACATTTGCCATAAAGATAGTTGCCCTAAAGCCATTTGCCATAAACAGACATTTGCCCTACAAATAGTTACTCTAAAAATATTTGCTTTAAAACCATTTGTCCTAAAAGAACATTTGCCCAAAAGACACTTGCCATATAATCATTTGTCCTAAGGAGACATTTGCCCTACCACTTGCTGCAAAGGGATGTTTGTCCTAATCAGCAGTCTAAATGTCATTTGGCGTTATTTGCGCACTTGTGACATGCAAAACCTATTTAACATACTCCACCAAAAGACACTAAACCATAAAAAATTAGAAAAAAAAGTGGTTTTAGGGTAATTGTCGTTCTCAGGCAGATAGTTTTAGTACAAATAGTTTTAGGAAAAACGTCTTTTTAGGGCATATGGTTTTAGGACATATGATTTTATATAAATGTTTCTTTAGGGCAAATGATTTTCATGCAAGTAGATTTAGGGCAATCATCTGTTTAGGGTAATTAATATTAGGACAAATGGCTTTAGGGGATGTGTCTTTAAGGCAAGTGTCTTTAGGGGAAGGGGGTCTATATATCGGCGACAAACCTGTCTTAGGAAAAAAATTAAATATGCATTCGAAAAATAGAAGAGCAAACGAATATCTATTTATAATAAAGTTTTATTACAAATCCAAACTGTTGTTAAAGTTGGACCATAATGTAAAAAGAATTTAAAATTTTTGTGGACTTCAAACTCCCATAAAATTTAATTTTTGTTTGTAAATATATCAAAGTAAAAATTTGTATATGGTAAGTTTCTAAAGGCCTTATCACGCGAGAAACATTTTCGGCAACATTTAAGTCAATTTTACAAGGCACCAACCCTTTCAAAACTGCAAGATTCTTTATCACAATTGGCAACATTGTTGATTCACTTGTTGACAATCTGGGGTTGAAAGCTCAGAAGCAACAACATTTTTTTTTCTTATAAAATGAGATCAATAAAGACTCTAATTCTCTGCATTCCATGTAGAGGATGCCATGTTAGCATTAATGATGTGCGTGACAATTGGGATGGCCACATGACAACAGTGTGTGTTGCGATTGGTTGCTCAACTGAGTTGAATGAAATGTGGTCATTAAAGTTGAACCTTTTGAATCTCAGGCAAGTGGCTTTGAAATACAGGTAGTTGAAAATGTGGTTACCAGTCATATGGCACGTATCAACTTGAAAAACGTACTACTGGCTCCCCAGAATTGAAAAGAATATTTTTCAAAATGTTTCTCATGTAATAAGGCCTCTAAATCCAGTCAACTTTTTATTTATGTTATTGTCATAAAAAATAACAAAATATTTAAGGTGACCTAATTGACAAGAAAAACATCACTTTAAATTAAAAATCGATTTATATTTTAATCATACCACAGGTGGGCCTATTGTTGGCAGCCAAAAATTCTGAAATCAAGTTAAAGCTGGAGAAATTTCGCAAACGACGCGCTAGCGACAACTATCCCGAGAATTACGATTATCCCGGCAGTTACGGTTATCCCAGCGGTTACGGTTATCCCGGCGGTTACAGTTATCCCGACGGTTACGGTTTTCTCGGCGGTTATAATTATTACATACCTGGTTCGTATGGTTACCCGGGTTACTATTATAATTACTGCTACAACTATTATGGAAATTTTGGCAACTATCCCAACTATGGAGGCAACAGAGGCTATGATTGCTATGGATACTATGGAGCCAGTGGCATAGGAAATCTTCCGAGCAGTAGTCGTGGTATATCTATATTGAGAAACCTTCTGGGCTGTTATGGTGGTGGAGGCATCATAGGAGGATTCATAAACAGTGTTCCAATAGTAGGAAATCTACTAACCAGATTGCTATGCTCTCTGTTAAGTGGCTAATTGGTGAAGCTTTAAGTAAAAAAAAATATTCAGAACGCAATATTTCAAAACTAAGCTATGACCTAAATCGTCGCTTAGCATAAAACATCATTTTTCATTGTAATGAAACAAACCAGCAACTGCGTTAACTGACAATAAAAAAGCACTGATTTATAGACTTACATTTAAAAAATATTTTTTTTATTATAAGTAAGCCTAATCATATTTAATGTGTTTGTAAAGCCCGAAGTCAAACGACTCAATGAATTTCTGCAAAGAGCGGCACATGTTGTTTTGGAAATTACTTTTAAAAAGTATTTTAAATAAAATACAAAATAAATTCATCAAAATGTATTTAAATTAAAATACAATATACAAAGTTTTACTTTTATTTAAAATACTAAAATATTTACTTCATCTTATATGTCTTGAAGAGTAATAACTATTGAAAGCATTTGTTACTTAATCTATACCTTCTTGGAATTACTGTCAAAGCTGCATTTGAGAACAACCTTTCAACAGGGGCCGATGAAGGTAAAGGTAGTTGCATTCAACAGGAGCCGATGAAGGTAAAGGTAGTTGCATTCAACAGGGGCCAATGAAGGTAAAGGTAAAGGCATTCAACTTCATGAAGGCAGCCTTGATGCTTGAAAACAGCTGCAATTTGAGCCTAATACCTAGTACACACCTGATAATTTAAATGCATTTAAATAATAAACGTGTTCTGCAGAATATCGTGTTCTACAAAATATCGAATTCAATTAATTCAGATAATAATCTGAAAATATTGTGTTAATACTTAAATATAATATATAAACTATTGACAAAATATTCATTTAGTATTTCAATTTAAAATATTAATAATAAAGTCAATTTTTATTTGGTCCATGTCCTTAACTGGATTCCGTATAAATTCACCTAAACACATTTAATTGAATTCATTTAACTCAGGTGTGTACAAGATATAACATTCGTTTTTTCTTCAATGTAACAAAGGCATGCCAACTTGACTTTGAAAGAAACAATTTTTTTAAATAGTATTTTCTAGTAATTAAAATACTAAAATATTATAAATAAAAAGTAATTTCAAAATACAAATACATTATTTAATGGAAGTATTTTAAATACTAATACTGAATACAAATGAAGTATTTAAAATAGCATTTTAAATACATGTATTTAAAATACTCCCCAACACCGGGCACAACTGTATAGTTGCTTTACCACTAGACGAAGCTTTTGACGTCATACGGGCTGATCCAAATATTAGTATTGTGTCATTTGTCTCATTTGAATGAAAAAAAAAGTATAATGCCTAATAACAAAAAAAATTCAAGAACTCTTTTGTTTAAACCAAGATTCATAATACAGACGTAATTCAACTAAGAGCTCTTACTATGGAGCATTTTCGTGCCAAAACTTGTGTGTTCAGTTACAATAAAATTCAATTGGCACACAAAATATGGATGACATTTTATGCAACATGTCTTCCTCTATAGCTTGAAAAAGCAAACGATTCTTCACTCACTTTTGGCGGTTTTTTCTAACATGGAGTTGCTTTATCTTTATAAACGTATCTTGGTTTGAACTACTGAAAACGTCCCCCTGACATCACAAGGTTACAATGAGGTATAAGTATACGCAAACATCATTTGCATCACATTTGTCTGTGTTGCAGAGAATAAAATTGCATGGCCATACACCGGTCCGTATTATTAGAATTAACAGCTTAATGAAATAAACAAATTGGACTGTGTATGACCGAATAAAACTGCGTTTGTTACTACATCCAACTATGCTAACAAAAGTAGAATCTGCTCTAATTATATCTAGAAAAAAAAAAAAACAGTCATAAAAAGCTAATAGCTAATCAGAACCAATCCATACAAATATTGTTTTTATATTTATTACTACTGAGCCAGCACTTGATGACAAATTACAATTACAATCGCAATTACAAAAAGTACTCTGCTAGCAGCCAAATAGGCCTATGGCAGATGGACATAAAAGTCCACATGCAGCATTAAGCATTGTCAAGCATATATACTGTACATGCACATATATAAAAAAAATAAAATGAATATACAATTGTCAATCCCACAAAACAAAGTTATCCCCATTCACCACTGCCTGAGGAAGAGAGTTCCATTGTCTTATGACTCTAGGAAAAAAAGACCAATAATATGAATCTGTCCTAGCAAAAATCTTCCTAATTTTCTTAGAGTGGTCAGCCCTGCCTTTATGAATATCACTGGACTGCGGTTTAGAACAATCACCACGTGTAATTTTTCCAAACAAGTTCAAACTTAACTCAGCCCTGCGATGTGCCAAACTATGCCATTGTAGCACTAACATATATGTAACTGATGTGCGTCGGCACATAAGATGTACATGTAGACAGGAGTGGTAAGTGCGGTTATCTTTTTAAATAATATTACAAAATCGTGAATTTTTAACTCTTATGTTAAACTCAATTGAGTACGCCCAAATATGAAAAAAAATCAATTAAAATGCTCATAAAAATACGTAAAAATAATTAAAAAAAAACAGAAAAAAATCAGCATTTGTTGGCTTCTCTGTGGTTTGTGTTTTTTTTTTTAAATTATTTTGACGTATATAACAGCATTTTAATGGATGTTTTTTCTTATTTGGGCATGCTCAATTTAGTTTAACATAAAAAGTTAAAAATTTGCGATTTTGAAAGTTTTTCAAAATATAACTGTATTTACCAACTGGCTGTCATTCTATACCTAGATCAGCATATATTTAAGATGCACATTACACTTTGAACGATCAAAATTGGACAACTTTAAATATGAAAAATAAACTGTGTATTTTAAAAATTAACATTTTTTCTTTAACACCGGTTCTATGGGCTCAATAGAACAACGATGCTAATGCTAAGTGTCGAGTTTTATCGAAGTAAGTTTGCGATCTAGTTTCCTAACATATGCACCACCTGTTCGTTTCAACCCTAGGCTGTTCTTTTCATTAAGCACCATCCCTCCATCAACTTCCGTCTATAACGGAAATGATGGAGGAAGTAGAGCAAATGATAACTTTTAACTGTGCGGCCCCTACTTGCCTGTGTAATTAACAAGTTAAAACACAAATGAGCCACATGGCAATTGAAACCTTTTTAAGAGCCTACAGTGAAAAAAAACTTACAAAAATCTTCGCATGTAGACGCTTCTGTAGCTGTGACGTCAACATGTGGCAAAAAAATCAATTTTGATACACTTTTGTCCGCCATTTTTTCTCTTATCGATGGATAGAAGTAGCTTTATTTTAATAACGACTCTTTTTTAGATAAATATGCACTACTGAAAAAAGGAAGAGCAACTTTTGAACTACAATGGTGAGTAATTTGAGTGGTATACAATTAGTGGTCAAATTTTAGGGTATTATGAAACTTATTGTTAGTGGGGAAATTTAGATCCTATAAAATGTATAAACGGAGGAGCTTTTGTGGCCTATGGGATTTAACACGAGTTAAAAAAAATGCGAGATTTTAAAATGAAATTAAAAATAGAAAAACTAATTATAAATTTTTACCAACTTATCACTAGATGAGCAATATTGTTATGTAGGCCTACATATTGCAATTTGAATTTTGAAAATCACAATTTTTGTTGCAGAAAACAAAACATTTGCCTGAACCATGTATTTTTTAAAATAGGAATTTCTCTTTCTCATTGGCTTCAATGGCTTAGCTGTGGGGTGCCACTAAACGGCGAAAAGTGGAACTATAACTGTCATCTGCTAATATTCAAAATGGCGTCACACATATAGGCTCTTAAGCCAAACATTGCATTAAGTCAATTTTTATTCGTTGTTGGTTACTTATTGTCTCGAAGCATGCACACCAAAGCTACATTGCTCCAAACAAATATTTCTACAATAGCAGAATTATCTTTCAAACTGATTTATTTGTATTTCATTTTTTTTTTACTTTTTTTTTTTGCTTTAATATTATTAAATAATAATGTTTGTAGAATGCAAAATAGACAAACACCTGTGACAAGTCACTGTGTTTGCCAAATCTTCAAACACGTCTGCCGCGATATTTGAAATACTGCTTTGTAAAAAGCCTAGACGTCTCCTACGTTGCAACTAAACATTAATCATTGTATAATATCAACAGTTGCATAGAATATTCCGGCATCTTAATTGTAATAACAAAAACTAAATGCATCGTCCACTCACTCGCCATGGATCGCAATCACTGAATCCAGACACCACTTGCAATGAAACAAAAAACATTACTGCAAAAACTAATGTCAATAAAAATCTATTTTCATTTATATGTTACTGTCAATCTGTGGAATCAGTCAAATCTGCAGATTGTCCAGGTAATCTGCAAAACAACCAACCTCCTAGTGAATCTGCAAAATTCAATACATTTTAGGTGTTGAATTTTGCAGATTCACTAGCATTGCCTAGGCAATCTGCAGATTGATTCCGCATGTTTACAAAAATGCAATTAGAATGTTTCCATCGTATATAAAGACTTTTCAGTGCCTTAAAGATGACATCTTCCACCTCCTACCACAGTTAAAGGCAAGATGAACACGCTCAACAAACTTGCTTTAACAATGCTGATCATGGTCATTTTCACTCAGGTATACCTTAATAATAATTCTTATTACAGAAGCGATTACACCAGTTATGTTTTATAACAACACTAGTGGGGTAACCCGTCATAAATGACGGGAGCAAAATTCACAGGCAATTGTGCGCATGCGCGTCGTTTTTTCCTTTTTTTACTCCTTTCATTTCAATTTCAGTTTCCCCCTTCCACTTTTTTCCCCTCCACGTTTTTCTCTCCACCCTGCACTTTCTAACCTTTTCCCCCTCTCCTATTTAATATCATGGTCATATAGTTGACCTTGAGAAAAAAAAGTGGTTCATTTATTCATTTAAATTTATATAAATTCCGACGTGCTTCAAGGTTTTTTTATGACACACACACAGCCACACTCACACACACAGACCTGGCTTAATATATATGTGGTAGTGAACGGTGCATTACCGTGAACGGTGCAGCCGCCGACCTTGGTATGACGTCATCAACTCCTAATTGGCTGGTTATGAAGTCTGACGTCACATGCTCCGCCCTTTTCAACGTCAGACTACAAAACCAGCCAATTAGAAGTTGATGACGTCATACCCAGGTCGGCGGCTGCACCGTTCACTACCACATATATATAATACTAGTGGGGTAACCCGTCATAAATGAGGGGAGCAAAATTCACAGGCAATTGTGCGCATGCGCGTCGTTTTTTCCTTTTTTTACTCCTTTCATTTGAATTTCAGTTTTCTCCTCACACTTTTTCCCCCTCCACATTTCTCTCTTCCCTCTACACTTTCCAAAGTTTTCCCCCCTCTCCTATTTAATATCATGGTCATATAGTTGACCTTGAGAAAAATAGTGGTTCATTTATTCATTTAAATTTATATAAATTCCGACGTGCTTCAAGGTTTTTTGTGACACACACACACACACACACAGACCTGGCTTAATATATATGATTGATGTTATAAATTGTTATTAAAAGTGTGATAATTGTTTTGAAAGATTTTCAGAAGTTTCTTGCATAGTGATTTGAAAAAAAAAATCGCTTACCAAATTTTTTTTGCGAAACACTGGGGCGAAATTTAATGCAACATTGGTCTTTTTTTTTACTCCTTTCATTTCAATCTCAGTCACCCCCTCCCACTTTTTTCTCTCTCTCCCCTTTTCTATGCTTTCCAAACTTTTCCTCCCACCCCTTCACTCCCCTCTCCAATTTAATATCATGGGGTTCTTTAATGGGAAGAGTTCAACATATAGTTGACCTTGAGAAAAAACGTTTCATTTATTCAAATTTATATAAATTCCGACGTTACACACACACAGACCTGGGATATTATATATATAATATTTCCAGCGTGATTTACACTTAAGGCCGAGCGCAAGCTGAGACGCAGTTCGGTGAGGTGAGGAGACTCACCGTGAGTTTCTGTGAAACACAGAAATGAATACAACAGCGAATGTTCGTACGCAGGGTGAAGTGACTCAGTTTCTGCTTGTCGTGAGGTGCCGAAGGTCTGTGCTCTTGCCACAGTTCTCACGTGGTGACTACGACCTGCTCCCGTGTTTTTGTTTTGTTTTGACATAATGTCAACACAACGTCCAAAAACGCAGTGGCGATAGAACTGCCGCCTCAACGTTCACTAGACCCTGCGCGCAATTGATTCAGATCCTGCTTCACCCTGCGTGCCCTGCGTCACCCTGCGGGCTCAACTTGCACCCGGCTTTAAGGTCGGTGTACATTAGGCAACAAAGTGTATTAATGCGTTATACAATGTGGTCTGCCACAATAAAGTACAGACTGCCACATTTTGTGGCAGTGTTGTAGAAAGTACAGTTCTGATCAACTATTTGTTGTACAGAAATCTTATAACCAATAAGAAACTACAGTTCATCATTTTGCTATTCAAGGTTAGAAAAAGGATGTATATTAATGACCACTGACCAAAATAAATAGAGGTACTACTTGTTATAACAATGGACTCTTGTCCCTCTGCCATAGGCCTTAATGGCTGCCTGCAGAGTAATTTTTCAAATCAAATCAAAAACAATGTCTCACAGTTAGGCTTGCCACCCGTCCTGCTTTATGGAAGACAGTCCTCCACCTCCGTCCTCCACGAAGGCAAAAATGTTGTTCCAAACAATAAATTTTATAAAAGCCTAAATACATTTTATTTTTTGAACCAGAAAAATATAAAAGCACTTATTTTATGTACATTCGAAAGGTGGAAAGCCTACTCACATTGTAACCACTGTCTTGCACACCACACAGTAAAACATATATTGCACAAGTCATTACTACATTTCAGTTGCATAAAGGAAACCTGCCTTATGAGTGACACTGTAAATTAAACGTGACATACAACAGCACAGCAATGACAATCACATTACCACATAAACTAAATTTTCAATGTTCAACATTCAAATGCACACATTGCAATTGAAAATGTCATAAATACTCTCAAACGACTTGCAGCCGATGGTTTCTTGCTCACTGTGATTCACATACATTTTTTTTTTTCACTTTTGTAGTGAATGTTGCTTAAAATAGCTTATGTCGCACCTCGGCTGGCAGAGTGGCACAATTAAAAAAACACTTTTTTTAGTGAAAATGAGTTCAAAAATGAGAGAGAAGATACATGGCTTACTTTGCTGAGTTTTTCAAGTGCAAAACCCGTTTTGACTATTCACAATATCGGTTTATTTGGGTCCTCTGTTATAGATTGAGATAGAAAAAATGCAACTTTAAACTCATTTTCCCAAAAAAGTGTTTTTTTTTTAGTTGTGCCACTTTTACAGCCGATTTGCGATGTGGTCGTCACTTAAAAAAGTTACAGTGCAGCGAATACTCTAAACTATACACATTGCAGTAAATACCCGAAATACTAAGGTTTATACTAAGTTTTCTAAATGAGAAAATAGCTATACTTAGTCATTATTTCCTAGACAAAACCAAGTTTGAACTTTTAGTAGAAGCATAAACTTATTGCCAACCACACATAACCTAAGAAAATTTACAAGCAAGTTTTATTAAATTTGGGTATATCCTGCTACAAAAATATAAAATACGTTTTTTTGCAAAAAGAAAAAAAAATGTCTGACCTAGCCGTAAAATAATACAGCAGCAATGCTATTTCACTGAGTTGCCTTCTACTGGTGCATGTGCGGCGTTTGTGCGCGATGTTGTTATTGAATGGTGGAGTTGCAAATTTTTAAAAGAAAAGAACATTGCACTCCTGAAACACAGGGGCGGATCTATCTTTTTTGGGACCTAGGCTTGAGGTCTTTCTGAGGTCCTTTTTTTAAAAAAAATGTATTAAAATGTATAAACGCTGCTTGTAGCATACAGTAACGATATATACAATTTTAATTTTCTTAGATATTGTAGCTATTATTTTCAGGCTAATATCTCTCTTTACAACTACGCCATACTTTGCATTGTGTCTCGGGGCCCTGGGCCCTAATGTAGATCCGCCCCTGCTAATACATTACTTCAAGGTATGCAAAAATGCCTACGAAATAAAAAGCGAGTTTCAAATAGAACAAAAATGAGCTCAAAAAAATGACTTTCGAATCTTCAAAACGCTGAAAAAAGGAATATAACTCAAATTTTTTTGGCTTTGATTCATGTTGGCAATTATTAAATACGACATTCATTTTATTGCATATATTCATTGAATGACATGTAAAAATGCGCATGACATAATCTTTGCCAAATTTTCATACTCCGTAGGTACTTTGTGCGGTGAGTAACAAAGCCTCAAGTAAACCTAAGAACGGACTGATTATTAACATGCTACAGAAACGAGGTATTTTTATTGGTATTGCTGATGATAATTTTGTTGATGGTAGAGATGATGAAGACTGTGAAGAGGATTATGAAGAGGACTGTGAAGAGGATTATGAAGAGGACTGCCTCGATGAAGAAAATGGTATCGATGGCGAAGGTGGTATTGATGACAACGGTGGCATCGACTACGATGGTGGTCTCGAAGATGGTGAAATCGATGATGACGCTCGTATCGACGACGACAGTGGTACTGATTACTTTGTTCTCAACGACAACTTTCGTATCAATGATGGCAATACTGACGACGGCTTAAGTACCGATAATGGCAGTGGCAGCGATGGCGGTATTGACAAAGTCTTTCTAATCGAAGAAGGTGGTATCGACGACGTCCTTCGTAGTGATGATGGTGGTATCGACGACGACTTTCGTAGCGATGTTGGTGGTATTAACGACGACTTTCGTAGCGATGTTGGTGGTATCAACGACGTATTTCGTATCAATGATGGTAGTATCAATGACGACATCCGTTTCGATGAAGGTGGTATCGACAACATCTTTCGTATCGATGACGGTGGTATCAATGACGACGGTATTGACCACGATGGTGGTATCAATGGCGTCTTTCGTATTGATGACGGTGGTATCGACGGCAACTTTGGTCTCAACAATGATGGCAGCATCGACGAAGGTAGTGGCATTGACGTAGGTGGTACCGATGATGATAGTGGCATTGGCGAAGGTGGTACCAATGACAATGGTGACATCAATGAAGGTGGTACTGATGACGATGGTGGCACTGATAACGGAAGTGGTATTGATGAAGGCGAAGGTGGTATCGATCCTGAAGTAGGTGGTATTGATGACGACGCGGACATTAACAACTTTGGCATCAATGATAATAGTGGTATTGATGACGAAGGCGGTACTGCTGACAACGGGGGCATCAACGACTTTCGTATCAATGACAACGGTAGTATCGATAATGACGATTACAAGGGTAATGATCACAATGACTTTGCTATCAATGACGACGACAATGGTATCGATGACGACGACAACAGTATCGGGGATAATGACAATCGTATCATTGGTCCCAAAGAAAATCGTATTGATGACAACAATGGATTCAAGTACAATAAAGTCAATGACGACTTTGAATTCAATAACCACAATAAAATTTATGCAAAACATAAAATTGATTATACTTCTTTAATTGATGGCAGCAACAAATACAATAACAACAAGAAAAACAATGTTGGCCATGGTGGCTTTTTTAAGCATAGCAGTGGCAGCAAAAATATGAATGGCGTCAGTAGCTTCCACGGCAAAGGCAACAATATCATCCATAACAAAGACGGCAGAAACTCCCATAAGCATAGCAACGGTCACGGTGTCTCCCGGAGGAAAAGTAGTGTTGGTGGTGGTATGTATCATGACGACAGCGACAGCAATAGTGGCGGTAGCATCAGTACTAGTGGTATATTAAAAAACTTGCAAAACATCGACAGCAATGGCAGTGGTAGTTATGGTAATGGCAGTACCAAAGGTATATTAGGAAGCCTTCTAGGCTGTGATGCTAGTGGTGCTAATGGATTACTAGGAATACTTGGAGGACTAGGAAACCTGCTAAAATCTGTCCTCTGTATCTTAGTTGGCCTTGTCGACAGATTATTGGCTGGACTTTTGTTTCATGAATAAATAAAACATAATTTACTAATTTAACTTATCACATGGATTGTATTAATAAAGCACACTTCATAATAATGACTACGGCTCGGATTTTTATGTAATATCAAGAAAATGTTTCTCAATTTGTGGCTCATGGGCCAATTATGAAGTAACAATTCAGTTGAGATCAACCAACAATTATGTTGTTTTTTTTTCAGTCAAAAACGCTGGTTATAGGCTAGAACTCTAGTTAACAACTTAAATATTAAATGAAAGTCTGAACAAATTAAGCGAGTGATTCGGAATGACTCGCTTAATTTATTCAATTATTTTTGAAAATACATACGTTTTTACACCCCCAAACCTTCTGCGCCCACCCCCACCCCCACCCCCGCAGTTGCGAGTCCCTAGCTACGCCACTGCCCCTACAGAAATAGTAATGATAATTTTTTTATTTTAAAGAAAAAAAAGATTTAGCAAATTAGAATTTGGAAGGCAGAGACTGTATTAGAAAAAGAATCAATATGAAACTAAAAAATGATAATTTTTTCATTAATCTATTTTTTTATTTTTAAAAATTTTATATTTTAATGAGGACAAGATGAAAATTTTGGCGCACCCTAATCGTGGCGCCCGGGGCATGCGCCCCTTTCCCCTTTCGCACGGCCCTGTTGAGGAAGAAACAGGCTTCACTCATACCACTGAAGTTCATTTGGCATCAGGGTTTCACTGTCAGAAAACACGAGGCTTGTTTTTTTGTGCACTTGTGGTGGACGAGTTGGTTGAACCACTGACCAATTTAGGCTTACAGAAAAACCCAGCACGGTTAGTTTATGGTTGAACTTGCCATAAACATAAACATTGATTATTTACAATGATTGCTGAAAGAAATTGATTTATATTTATTCGTTGCAGTAGGCCTATTATCTCTAAAAAAACTGATACTATGAAGATTCGGATTATTTTTAAAAATTGTTAAATGGAAAAGATTGGTGGAACAGTGATCGTGGCGCGTTTTTTTAGTGTCATGCAGAACTTTGTACAGCTGTACAGAGCGTTGACCTAGTTATGCACAGCTGATTCCTCTTTTGTTATTAATAAGGATGCAAACATCCTTATTTAGTTTGCACCTACCCGGGGCCTGGGCCCTTTCCTCCCAGTCCTACCCCTTAATACAAACAGATTTACCTGATACATAATAATACTAAGTCAATGGGGTTACATTCTTTTTTTGTCTTATATTGTAAGTTGAAGATGATTCATACCTAATAAGTTAGGTGACTACTGGTCCAGTTAGTCTGTGTATTTGTAAAGTGACCAATTATGTCAATTCTGGAAAGCCTTTTCAGAATCCTCTTGTTGGGTATAAACCTCTGTGTTTTTTTAAACTGGAGAAGATTTTAATTATGAAAAAGTTAAGGAGAAAAGTTAACAAGAGTTTTTGTTTTATTTTCTGAGTTAAATGTCGAACTTCAACGTTTTTCCACATAGAAACTCCAATGCAGATTTTATTCCATTGGAAGTAGGGTTCATTAGACTACCTTATTAATATGTCATTTATTAGCTACGAGTTTGATTGAACATGATGGCCGTCAAATTTGCTGAAAACAACGTTTAAGGCTTATTTACCAGTTACAGTAACCAAAATAATGTTTGGTAAACCTAGCAACATATACCTGTGAGCACTAATACTAAGTGCCATTGGAATCGAAAAAAATGCTAAACAGCATGTAATCGGGTCGGGTCTTCTGTACAGAAAATGTTTTACAAAACTATGCTAGCTCCGCAAAAAAGGACATGCACTAATGTCTGTCTTTTTAGCCTTCAGTATCCATCACGTTTTATTGATGTTTACGATTCATTCGTTTATCAAAATAAATCGGCATGTTTATTTTTTTTACTGAGTCTTTTTTTACTAGTCTTGTTGTGGTTGCTACACACAACTGTTGTGGTTATTGCACAACTTTTTTTATTAATAAATTGAATATTTAAAACACGAACACTGCAAATTACATTTTGAATAGTTTTATTTATTTGCTGCATCAATTTATTTACTTGCATCGACCATGAGGTCCACTACTAAAGTTGCCAGAGGAATTGCCTGAGGTCAAAACCTGCACAACAACACCTAAGCTGGTCCAAATGACGAAGTGTCAGTGTACAATCCAGAGGAACACTGACTGGGGTTTAACGTGACAGTTAGATGCCTAGCAAGACAAACTGTCCACATTGATAGAAGCCCCTGAAGGCACCCCAAATTTGCTCTTAAGTGCAACCTACTTTGCAAGGAAAAGGCTGGAAGGATAAGGAGGGTTACTGACCATTACTGTAGTGGTGAATGCGGAGGCTTGGGTAATTGACCATTAGTGTAGTGGTGAATGCGGATACTTTATATATGCAGTATAAAATAATTGGTACATGATAATGAACTGTAAAGTACATGAAATGATACACAACCAGAAAACACACACATTGTCAAAAACAATTTAAACAAGATAATCATAACACAGATAAACTACAAGTTAAGACATAACAATATTTACACTAAATAATGTGTGCGCAGTTGAAAACATGCACTAAGTTACTGAAAATGGTTTTAAAGGAAAAAACGAACTGCTGATCACCACAGTCTGAAGCTAAAAACGGCATAATTACTTAATTAAGATACGCTGGTATTTCACAAATTCTAAAATTTGGTGAAAAAAAAATATTTACTCTCACACGCACAGCCGTTTGCAAATAAACTGAGCAAATACACCGATTGCACATAAACGACAGCCTAACAGTTTTACTAAATTTATTCTAAAACTCGTCTTTCTTGTAAGAAAATTATTTAAAAGGACCACATACAATATTCAAATTAAGTGTGTTTAATTGAATTATAAAGAGTTCAGTTCATGAAATAAAAACTTTGAAATAATAAATTAATATTTTGTTACAGTAACCCATTATATATCGAGGTACAAATTTGCTATTCTTAAACAGTAACTCAACATTTGAAAATATTAATTGAATAATTTGAATTCGACATACTGTTTCTTTGTCAGATTTTAGAGTCTACCAGACATCTTCAAATAAGTCTGCAATCGAAATATGTGATTCAGTGATTGTATGCATAATTCTCCAAGTGAAACTGGCATAAAACAATACACTATACTATAGTGAAACGAATCTTACATATGATTAATTATATTTACAATTGGCGTGTTTAATACCAACACAATAGGCTATCAATCACAAAAGACGAAAATGCCTAATAATTTTTCAGTGTTGTCAAAAATTATTACATAATAAAAAAAGGCCCAGACACCTTAATAAAACGTTGCTAATTTTTAAATGTATACTGTATACTAAAAACAGTGAAACAGACGAACGGGTATGAATGAAAATGCAAATACCAGTTACTACATTAATGCATCCAGGCCCGACAAGTTAAAAGGTAGAAATGACGTCAACAATAATCATGAATTGAATTTAATTATCACCAATTTTACCAAATTATATAAAGATACACCAACATGTTCTGAGGAACAGACTGACATCTACAATACGAGTGTGCTACAAGATGAACACTATGATGAACCTTGCTTTTGTCACGCTACTCATGGTTATTTGCAGTCAGGTAAATGCTACCTTTATTAGACTAATAATACTGTCAGCTTCTGATCATTTTACCTAAAACATTATAAATTACAGAATATTTAGATAAAATGTAAGTTTAATTAACAACAATAATATTGTTTGTGCACAGTAAAGAGTATAGTACACACCAGGCTGAATCACGTCAGCTCAGATTCATGTTTCTTTACTTCCGTCGAAATGGGCAACATTTAAACATTCTTGCAAGACATTAAATAGTGTGGACGGTCAAAGAGCTCAGTTTGCTATTAATTATTAAAGACTAGGCTTTTAAAGTATGCCGTTAAATTAATTGAGGACCTTCCGTGTAAATTTATTAGTAAATTGTCATCGTCATCATCATTTCCTGTATCTTATCCTGCAAGCAGCAGAGTCGGCCTTGCTGGTTCTAACTCTCCACTCGTTTCGTTTTTGCACCAAGTACCCAGTGACCCCACATGCCACCATATCCCGTTTTACTACCACGTCCCAGGTTTGCTTGGGTCTTCCTCTACCCCGTTTTATACTAGTAAATTGTGTTTTTTAAATTTCAAACTCCTGCTCCATCTCCTAATTTCAGGGTAAACTGAATGTGTTCTCGGCTGAGAAAACCTTGTCTGCCCAGTGCCCATCACCGTTTCTGTATTATTGTATCTTCTTAATGAATAATATAGGATTCTTATATGAAGGATTCGAGATATTCGAGATTTGGGAGATTCGAGGAATTTGAGAACCTTTTTGGATTCGGATTATAGAAAATTCAAGATTCGTCCCACCTCTAGTTAAATAACCGACCTGCAAAAGCTTGCTATCTTGCATCTTCAGAGTTTTTTTGGGGGGGGGAGGCGACATATTTTGAGTAAGCATCTCAATTTTTTTTCAAATGACTTGGAATTTTTTTAGGTGATATATTTTTACAAAAAGGAAACTTTTTAAATATTGAGGCCTACAATAAGGAAAATAATATAAAGCATTGAAAAAATATTATTGTGTCATTATCTCAGTTTTCACCTACTGTGGCACTATAGATATCAGCAAAATGGTTTATGAAAAAATAATAGTTTAGGTCAAATGCATTTAAGATAAATTTGTTTATTTAAAATAATTCACAAAGAAAATTAGATAAATATACGGGTGTGTGACAATTGCCATAAAGACACTTCCCACTTCCTTGCTCTACAGACATGTTGCCTTACATACACTTTTCCTAAAATTACTTTCCATAAAAGGACAGTTGCCCTAAAACAATTTGCCTTAAAGGGACATTTGCCATAATCAGCAGTCTAAATATAAGTTATTTGCGTGCCTGTGGCGTGCAGAACCTATTTAACATACTGGTACTCCACCAAAAGACATTAAACAGTATGTTGCACACTCCCTATTCAAGAACCCCATGATATTAAATTGGAAAGGGGAAAAGGTTGGAAAGTGTAGAGGGAGAGAGAGAAACGTGGGGGGGGAAGAAAAAGAGAGGGAGAAGAAAGGGGGAAGGGGAAACTGAAATTGAAATGAAAGGAGTAAAAAAGGGAACAAACGACGCGCATGCGCACACCAGAGAAAATTAAAAACTCATTTTCTTTTTCAAATATAAAAAGAGGAGGGGATAATAGTAGCAAAATTAAACTACAGTTTATCACAGGCAATTGTGCCCAGCATTAGAATTTCTTTTGCTCAGCCCTTTTATGAACGTCATCAATTTCTAATTGGTTTGTTACGTCATAAAAGGGCGGAGGAAAAGAAATTCTAATGCTGGGCACAATTGCCTGTGAATTTTGCTCCCGTCATTTATGACGGGTTACCCCACTAGTTTTATATATATTAAGCTTTGTCTGTCTGTGTATAACGCTATACAAACAAGGACAAAAACGTTTAAGCACATCGGAGTTTATGTAAATTTAAATGAACCGGTTTTTTCTCATTGTCAACTTTATGTTGCGTTCTCCCGATCCAAGAACCCAAACAATAGTAAGGTGCTTATAAAAAATGCAAGCGGTCAAGGCAAACTACTTCATGACAATCGGACATTAACCAACAATTAAACTAGATGCTCCCGTCATTTATGACAGGTTACCCCACTAATTTAATATACTGTAATATTTGGCTTAAATTTTAATTTTTTTTTATTTAACGTTAAATTTCTTAGGTAATTTATGCCAAAACTGTTAAAGACCTAACCAATCTTGAAAACAGATTGTTTATGAAGATGCTTCAGAGACAAGGTTGGCCTTTAACTGGTCATATTTGGAAGAATGATGAGGACGATGACAATGACGGCAAACATGATGATGGCAATGATCACGACAATGAAGATGCCGATCAAGACAATGAAGAATATAACTCGAATGATGATGCTGGCAATGATCCCGACAATGAAGATGACGATGATTATGATTATGATAGCCCTACATGGAAAGATGGTGCTAATGATGATGATAATGACAATGACAATGATGATGATAATGATAACTGGAAGGATGATAATGATAACAATCACGACAATGAAGATGATGAAAGAAACAACAGTCTGAGTGGTAACGGAATTTGTGGTCATGGTAGTAGCAATGGTATTTTAGGAAACCTTATTGGCGTCCCAGGGCGCCTGTTAGGACGACTCGGAGGATTAGGACGTCTGTTGCAGTCTGTCTTATGCATAGTACTGCATATTGTTGGTGGATTATTGGGTTCACTTTAGGCCAACTACATATCTGAAAGTTATTTTTAAATTATATATCAGAACTACTCGTATGCGCTTTTCAAATATATCGTTAAATAACCCTCATTAATTAAACAGTTAACTATTAAATGCAAAAATGAAAAATAAAAGTTGTTCACTCCAGGACTCATTTTTGTGCGCATTTCGACACAGATTGTGCACTTGCAATTTCAAAGTGTGCCAATGAAAATTGCGAACCCAGCAAAATTAAATACTTATTAATTATATTTTATACATTCATTTTGAAATGTTTCTTGTAGGATTTTAAGTTAGTCACATCCAGGAGTCAAATAGATTAAGTTCAAACAGGATGTGAGACATTTCTTCTTTCAATTAAGTAAAAAAATGAGAAAATTGAATTATGATTAGCAGTTATAATCTATTAATCATAAAATAAAATTGGGTGTGCACTTTGAAAATATTTTTACAATAAGCCCTGATTCAATCATATATACCTGCCCAATTTTCAAAGTGTTTATTTAATATATCAAAAATAAAAATACAACCAAAATTAGGACAAAATTTGAAACTTTTCCAAAAAAAAAAGACGCTTATCATCAGCAGGATGATTGCTGAACATCACACGAGTTATTGCTCACCAAAGGCGTTTATTTAAAGCCGCGTACACAAACCAAAAGTATATGTTCGCGAACTGCTCAAGAACTGTTCGAGAGCTGCTCGCGAACATACCAAAAAAAATTAGCGTGTTTGCGTTCGCATGGCGGATAGCTATCGAGATTTTGTTTGTTAGTTCGTCAAGAGTTTGCATTTGTTAAATTTGTTTTTAATAATTTTTTTCCGCAAATTGTTTGTAATAATAATAAAGTGGCGAGACGAGTTGACTCACGTCTAGACCGAGTTCTCTATTCGGCAGATATATTCGAGAACCAATCCTTTTATGTACCGCCTGAAGAGCGAACTTTGTACTGGTTCACGAGTTCCCGTCTAAACCGAGTTTTATTTTTGTTCGCACACTGGCCCCCAATTGTTCTAGAACGTCTCGCGAGCTTGGTCTGTACGCGGCTCGAAACACGTAAGTACTACTACACGATCCAGTCTAACGAGCATTATATAACACATATTGGTCAATATATTTACAGAGTCAATAAAAGTAAATCACTTTCAGGCACGCGTACTGCCTACAAAATGCCAGATTGGCAAATTCGGCAATATCTGGCATCTCCGCTTCATTCTCCATCTCCAATACTTTTTTTTCTAGTGGCGAGCTAAGCGAGTCACATTTCGGAGTTACGAGAGTTTTCGAGGAACACCCAACTTTGGCAAGTTCCGGGGGGGGGGGGGTTTCACAGTTTTGCATATTATTAGGTGGCTTCTTATTTTTGGGAGGCTCCAGGAGCTACATAGTTTTTATATGCTTCCGGGGAAGGAAGACGCACTGGCTCGAAAATCCTAGGTTGGCGGTCGGCGATATCCGGTATCAGCGCTTTGCCCCTCTCCCAATATTTTTCATCTAGTGGTGAGCAAAGCGAGCCGCAATAATTAGCAACATTCTTTTAAGTACAGCATAACACCAAACAACATAAACACGTTTGGTGGCCACCCAGTTTTGAGAAGTTCTCAAGGTTTCACAGTATCTGTATAAACTTTAGCTGGTTTCTTAGTTTTGAAAGGCTTCAGGAGCTAACACAGTTTTGTAAGGCTTTTTGGCTAAAAGTGTATGTGTTATAATTTTCGAATTGCACGTACTTAAAACAAAATGCATACTAAGTCCACCACTCGGCAGGAGTGGTGCAAGTGAATGTTTGGCGCACCGCAATCTGGAAGGACCGGAGCAGGCGGCATTTGACGCACTGTACCAATGTCTCTTTCTGAAATATGCTTTTACACTAACACATCCTAAAATTGACAATGTGATTGTTTTTTGAAAAAAAACAAGCATGTAGTCTTCCTGTGTTAAGTTCTCTTGTTTTAAAGGCCTTAACTGTTTGACCAAGTATAGTGCCATTATATTAAGTGCAGTTTTTCTGCTTTGAAACAAATTTTGAATCCCAACAGAACCTACCTGTTTGACGGAATTAAGAGAACTTGAGATTGCGTAGACTTTGAATTGTTTATAATTCGAATACAACAATTTAGCAAACTCCATTTCATTATCTTACCCATCATCTGAATCATCATCTTTGAATATGATAGTTGAAGAATTGTAAAACAATTAATAAAAATGGAATCCAAATATGAATTATTAAACAGAAATCCGAATATTATGAAAAATAAATCTTTTCTCAATTTTTTTTTGGAAAACATAAAAAAACATAATTTGTTGAAATGAAAAGCATAATATTTTTATTAAAATTGCTATTTAAATCATCCATGCTGCTAAGCCTAATATTGAGAATATTTTGATGTACGGCTGGTACCGGCAATAAGGCTGTTTACGTTTGTTTGACAGTTTTTAGTCAGTCATTAAAAAAACGTTAGATCTAATTGCGTTTGCCAAATACATGCCATACGAAAGTATTTGCCAAATTGACAGTGACATTTTGAAACATGTTTTCAGCTAAAATGATAGGTAGGCGTGACAAATGAAGAGCCGTAGCAGGCAGCAGTATATAGGCGTCTTGTGAACAAAAAGATAGGCAAAACCTCAATAAATATGCTGTCCAGGATGTTTGATTGTTTTATGTGGAAACTCTAAATATAAATAATATATAATAATAATATATATAATAATAATATTCAACCCTACTTTATAGCTAGCAAGCAAAAAACATGGTTGTACCATTACAACAAGGGCATTTTAAAATGCAACTTAACTAACACATTTCTACAGCCTGGTACAGATGATGAATTCTGGCTTGTCATTAAACCTTTCTTGTTAATCCTCAACTTTTTCTCTAAGTTGCCACAGGCGTTTTCCACAGACCTTTGCCACAGACCATTTTATATATATATATATTAAGCGTTGTCTGTCTTGTCTGTGTATAACGCTGTACAAACAAGGACAAAAACGTTTAAGCACGTCGGAATTTATCTAAATTTAAATGAACCGGTTTTTTTTCTCATGGTCAACTTTATGTTGCGCTCTCCCGATCCAAGAACCCAAACAATTAATATTAAGGTGCTTATAAAATAGTTAAATAATTTTAGTAGCAAAATTAAACTAGAATTTTGCTCCCGTCATTTGTGACGGATTACCCCCCCCCCCCCCCCACCCCCCCCACTAGTTTTTTTATGTTTTTTCTTTGATTTTCTGTTGAAACTGTATGTGGGAGGGCCTACTTTTTGTTAAATAATTGTTCGTGTTGCTATCATGAAAGTATGTTAATTTGTATATGCAAGTTCATATGTTCTCACGTTACAAGCAGAGCGGTAACTTTAGTGAGTTTTACAATTACCGCATATGTGATCAATTTTGACATTGTAAAATAGAGAAGTTAACTGACAAGTGAGACTTGGTCGTCTATACTCAGCTTAACTTTTACCATTTTCAAGATACAGTAGATCTAAGTAGCTGAGGCGCCACCTGATATAATAAGGATGGGACTGGCTCACTACAGCTAACTGGGTCACTACAGCTACCAGGCTCACTACAGCTACCAGGCTCACTACAGCTACCAGGGTCACTACAGCTACCAAAATAAATATATAGACCTTTATTTCATCAAAAAGGTCACTACAGCTACCAAGGCTCACTACAGCTACCAAAAAAATATAGGCCTTTTTATTTATCAATACGTTTAGTTTAGATTACATTCGGTTCAGTTAGGTTTCATTATGTTCGATTAGGTTTCATTATGTTCGGTAAGATTCGGTAAGGTTCGGTTTGGTTCGGTTAGGATCGGTTAGGTTTGGTTAGGATAGGTTAGGTTTGGTTAGGATAGGTTAGGTTTGGTTAGGATAGGTTAGGTTTGATTAGGATCGGTTAGGTTCGGTTAGTATCGGTACTTTTTGGTTAGGATCGTTAAGATTCGGTTAGGTAAGGTTCGGTAAAGTTTCATTAGGTAAGGTTCGGTTAGGTTAGTGAGAAAGGGTTATTTTTTTAGCTGTAGTGACGAGAAAGTGATAAAAAAGGTCTGTATTTTGTCCCCCTATTTTTTGGTAGCTGTAGTGACCCTTTTGATGAACAAAAGGTCTATATATTTTTTTGGTAGCTGTAGTGACCCAAGTAGCGGTTCTCCCCCTAGTAGCGCTTGTGAGCCTTGGTAGCTGTAGTGACCCCCAACCAATAAGGATACCTGCATTAAAAAAGAAACAAAACAACCTTTGTATCCACAGAAGCATATTTACAGTGTACCTCTGTCACTTTGTGTTTACTACATCTTCAAATATTTATTATTGGTTCGATATTTGTGAGAGAAAGTCTTTATAAGAATGTATGTCAAAAAGAATCTAGCTACAACTACATGGCGAAGACAACTAGTTAGTTAAGGCAAAAAGAAAGAAAACGTCAACAACTCGAAACAGCAAACCTCTCTTCCACGTATAGGCATATACAAACCTAAATTGCAAATGAAGTGAAAACAACATAACAGCTGAAATGACGAATAAAGTGTAATGTTTACAACAATAATGCAAATGAAAAAAACCCCAGCGATGACGTGGAGTAAGAGCCAAACCTTAAGAGCCGAGTGTTACTATATGGTGTTACTAAAACTGCAAGAAATCGACTCACAATCGCTCAATTAAAAATACAGTAAAGCACAAAATGCAATAAAAAGTATTGTTCTTTATCTGTTCAATTTATATAATTTTTGAAAAGGTCCTTCCATTTTTAAACAAGGTTCAAAATGGTTCGTTTTTTTAGCCCCATGTTAAATCCCATTATATCAAAAACCGTCCCACAAACATTTGAAAATCTCTCGTTAAAACAATTTAGAACAATAACAAAATAATTAGCACATACTTTCATGTACTGGCTTCACGATGTTTCCTTTTTTATAAATTTTAAAAAGATCCTTTTATTTTTTAATAACGTTTAAAATCGTACATTTTTTAGCTCCATGTTAAGTCCCATAGGAGCAAAACTACGTCCCACAAACGTTAGAAGAATTCTCATTAAAATGATTAAGAACAACCAACAAACATTAGCACGTACTTACGTGTTTATTGCCTCCACAATGATTCTTTTTTTCTAAATTCTGAAAGGTCCTTCTATTTTTTAATAACGTTTAAAATAGTACGTTTTTTGACTCCATGTTAAGTCCCATAGGGTCAAAAAACCGTCACCCAAACATTTGAAGAACTCCCATTAAAAACGACTTAGAACAATCACATAAAAATTAGCACGTACTTACATGTGTTTATTGCCTTCACGATGTTTTCTTTTTATAAACTTAGCACACTAAATTATTTTTCTATTAATTATTATGTGACTTGAAACCTGGAAAAAAAAAACGTTAAAAAACTGTTTTTCAATCAAAAACGATCGCAGCGCCTACATTCAGAGAAATTGTGAACTAAACACTGTATCTAGGCTCTTAAAATGAAATATTCCACTCTATATCGCAATGCTTTTTTTTTTTCAATTTGCCCTCCTTTTACAATGCTACCGTTATTCAGATAATTACAAAAACATTCAATTCTATAAGCCTTAAGGTTTGTGGAGTAAACCGTATGCTGACAACTGATAACCCCCCCCCCCCCCCGAAAAAGATCTGCGACGTCACAAAAATACAGTTTGTAACACCAGAACCATTGCAGTCATTGTCATGTACGTTCAAAATCAACGTTTTAAGTGTTTTTAAGGTAGAGTATGTGAAATCGGTTCTGTATACCTGTGCAAAAATTCCTTTAGGGCAATGTGGATTTAGGACAAATGGCTTTAGGGTAAATGTGGGCAAATATCCCTTTAGAGTAAATGGCTTTAGGGTAAATGTTCCTTTAGGACAAAGGATTTTAGGGCAAGTGTCTTTACAGCAAATGTATGTTTAGGGCAAATATTTTTAGGGCAAATGTCTATAGAGCAAGTGTTTCTTTAGAGCAAATGGCTTTAGGGCAACAGACTGAAGGACAAGCCACATACTCGTTTCATATATTTTAAAATCAAATATATTTTAAAATCAAATAAGACGTGTTTGATTCACAGTTACACGTGATATGCAAGTGCTGAAAGTGAAATCATAATGCCTTATTTGTCTTGAATGATTTAGCCATTCATGACTAAGAGAAGACTGACGCATGCTGAAAACCCAGTAAAAGTTAAGGCGCATTCACACTGGGCTTGTTTTTGCCAGCTGCTGGTTGCTGCTTGCTGGTTGTAGCCTGCTAGCAGCATAGTGTGAACTGGTACCAGCAGCTGCTTTCACCAACAGACTAGTGATTTTTATTAGCGGCTGGTGAAGTTGAACATGTCCAACTTTAGTAGCTACCAGCCAGTCACGTGACTTCTTTCTCGCTACTACCAGCATGTCACCAGCTAGTGTGAACCCTCCATGGTTACTAGTGGCACTAGCTGGTAGTTGCCAAACGCCTTTCACCATAAGGCCATGATTCATTTCTTTGTGCTACAAATAGAACCCAAAGCAACTATTGCTTGCTGTCGCTGCTAATAGCCAGGAGCACCCAGCGGCTGGTAAACCAGCCTAGTGTGAATGTGCCATTAGAAACAAAAAATCAATTTAAAGTTTTTATGATCCTTTTGCACTTAAAAGATATATGGTGCTTTAGTTAAATTTCTTGCAAAATGAAAATTCTGCTGAATTAATTACAAAGTCAAATTCCCTGTAATTTTATTAAGCGTGTGTGAAACTTTCCTAAAAAAATCGGTGCAATGCTTGCCATGTAATAAATGAGCTCGTATTCAATACAACCAAACTACAACCAAAATAAATTTGTATTTGTCACTCCCATTAGAACTTCTACGATTGCTCTGCAAGTAATAGTCGTACGAATATTAGGTCATAAATACGTTTTGTTGCAGTTTGTGAAAGTGGTCAAAAACGGTTTGGCGCAAACTAAAAGCAACGACAACAACTTTGTGACATCGAAAACGATTATCAACAAATTGTATTTGATGTAAACGAAGTTGTCGTATAGTGGCGAAAACTCTATTTACAGTTTTGCAACAACGTGAACTAATAACATACTGTAACAAACTAGCCCCATATGAACTACGTACCAACCTGCCCCATAATAAGTGTTTCGTGCAAAACATTAAAATAACTTTTTTGAAAACAAAGTATCATTCACACATATATTAACTGAATAACATATCATTTGTATAGTGGAAGGTCCAATTCGTATGTTAGTACCAACTTATTTTGCGTAGGTTTGAATTTGAATAATTATTCTGCAAGCAGCCAAGAACACCTGTGACAAATGGACGTCATAGTTATAACGATTAAGATTGGTCACAATTAATTGTGACGTCGCTGGCCCTTTGGTGCCGCCGTTTCTTGAACTTTGTTGACGTTTTTCCCTCTGAATCGGTGGTGCCGGGGTCGACTCTGTTGTCGACTGTTGCGGGCCAGCCTCTATTGTACCTCTGGGGGTTGGTTTCACCGGGTGCGACATTTACTTGCCTTGCCTGGTACGGCCACAAAAAGACCGTCTTTCTTAGGGATCTTTGGATATAGTGCGTGACGATGCCGAAGTCACTCTAGTCCTTTTCGTTGGATTGCTGGAGGCTCCAGGCAGAGGGACTCAGGCTGTGTCTGAGTGCCTTCTGCTGGATACTCCTCTATTTTAGAAGTACAGAAACCCAATATAGTTCAAATACACAACACTTACACAGGTTTATGTATAATAATATATGTCACTTTACTAGCTCTCTTTGTTACATTATTGTTAACACTCTTTACATCATTATTTCACTCTAAGTCAGGCTTAACTCTCTAGAACTGACTGTCTTGAACAGAACTTATTCGTTCTCACTCTAAACTCTGACTGTCTTGAACGGAACTTATTCGTTCTCACTCTAAACTCTGACTGTCCTCACACTCAAGTCTCAAGCTCACTGGTCCGGTTTCCTAGGAGGGGCAACTGTCACCTCAGGGCTTAATGATTGACCAAATGGGCCAATCACTGCCCTGGGCCGGGGATACTAAATCATAAGGAGAAATATTTTTGGGACTTATTCCCAATTTTCTCACGGTCGGACTTGGTTCCACGAATTCTCTAGAATTCGGGATACCCAAGTCTGAACATCTGTGCACCAAGGGGTGCCATACTGTCAAGACTGAATTTTGACTTGAGTGTTTCACCTTTTGTTTCTACAGGGTGTCACACAATTTTCTCGAAATGTTTATAAATGTATGTAAGGGTTAGTTGGTGTGGGTATAATTAATTAATTCCCTTACCTAAGAAAACTCCAGTGAGGCAAAATAATTATTTTAAATTATTATTTAATATAACAAAACAAATAAAATGTATTAATATTAACAGCTGTTTAGTTTACAAAATATGAATAAATAATGGCATTTAAATATACTTAAATAATCAAAGAAATACAAATAAAATATCTTGCACATGGTCAAGAGGAAGTATTCTTTGTTTTGCTCTGTTAACGTGTTCGTGTTAAACACATTATTACAGACACTTATTAAAGATCCATTCTACTTCAATTTAAAATTTGATTACATTTTTAATTTTTCGCTCATTTATTTTATTCTATTTTGAATTACATTTTGGTATACAGTTCAAGTTATAAAGGTGTTGCGCATCTACATAATTTCTAAGATCCATTTGTAAACAGTGGAAATTTGACCAACTGGCATCACACTAAACACTTTCATAATAATGAACCGGAATTAAATCACTTGTTGTGTTCTGCGACTAACAGGATATACTTTTTATTCCATTTATGTTAGACTTACGAGGGTATATTTCATTCGAGAGGCCTCAAAACACCTCCTTAATAATTAAAACATCTTAGTCAAACAAATGTGGCGATTTCAGCATTATACAAACAACTATATCGTTTCAACAATAACTGTAATATACATATGAAAGCATTATGTTCTAAATAGAAAATGATGCATCATAGATACACCATTTTTCATACATGCACCACTTGTTCAATCAATTGTACAAAATGATCTCAAAATAAACAACATTTGATGTCTTGTTTTGCATTTCACAATCTCATATCCAAATTTTCTTCACAACACGGTTGGTATATAAAGACACTTCAGTACCTTCAAAAAAATACATTCTCATCTTCTCATACAACAACCTGTTACTAGTCAAGATGAACACCATGATGAAGTTGGCTTTTGCTGTGCTCTTACTTGTCGTTTGCTTCCAGGTATATAAAATAACTACATTATTTTACTCAATAGAATTAATGTCAATTATTTAGTAAAAGTGTGTTGTACGCAATATAGATGTATATTAAGAAGTCTAACTTTTATTTTAATATGTTTTTTTGACAAAAAAACAACAACAAATTGTTCATTTATTATAGGCAAAATGGCCAATTAATGAAATTATACCTTGACACCATTTCAAATTTTTCATTCTAAGATAACATTCTGCAAATGCTCAAATTAGCAATACTCAGTTATTGAATTATTACAGATAATATAAAAGGTTATAAACTTTTTGCAGAACGCTGCAGAGTGTGCATTAAGACAGGTTTACATTGGCCAACATAAATGTTGTCATGTCGCACCTCGGCAAGAAGAGTGACACAACTCGAATAATAGATTAACAGAATGTGCCGCAGTATGACTTTATACTTAGTCAGAAATCAATTAAGCTAGAAATCAACACAATTAAAAACAAACATTGATTTTATTGAGAAAAAAAAATGATTTAATTAAAAAATCGAATCTTATCAAATCGGATATTTTTTTCTTCCGATTTTTATTTGGAATATAAATTGAGTAATTCGATTTGATTCGATTAATAAGAATCGATTTTTCAATGAATTTTCGTCATCCCAAGCAGGCACCAATCTCTGGTGCCTCAAATGAAGTGAACTTCACATGTTTGTATTCCTACTTGGTCAACACACTTAGTAATGATTTTGGCTGTGTACTGAGATTTCAAAATTTGATTGATTCTATCATGTATTTGATGATATTATGTTTCGCCTATATCTTTCGTTATTGACAATATGATAAAAGCAAATATTACATAAAATACAGTCAAAGGACAGTCCTTTTAACTTTATAAGAACTTGAAATTTAATGTATTTGGGTGACTATCATAAGAATAAGAGTTTGAAATGACAAACTGCTGTCAAAAGGCAGTCAGTCATATTACATTTCTGTAATGAGCAACAATAGCTTCATTTTTATTTTTATTTGCATCCTTTTTATGTTTAATAGGTCCTGTATGCAGAGACTGATAAAGACGACGGAGAAGTTATGAAGGAGTTTAAAAAGCGTAACGGCAGCCAAAGCTGTTTTCTATCTTTTATTCCTCTTTTAGGCCCCCTTTTATGTTCATTACTCGGCGGCCTGTTGTAGTGGACTTAGGCCTATACACATGTAAATGTCCAATAAAAAAAATTTCAAAGCTAAAGTAAATGATTAACTGAACAGTTTCAAAATATACTGTTAAATAAATGTCTTTATTGGAATGTGTATTTTAACAGCTACTGAATATTATAATAAATAAAACCTTGTTAAAGCATAACTTTTACTTTGCGTGACTTCCTTAATTATATCAGCTGGTGCAGATAAATGGCTGAAGATAATCTCAGATTCGGAAATTGAAAATGCTGCACATTGTAAATTTTAGTTGCTAAAAATACGACACTAAAAACACTAGTAAAGAATCATAAGCAGTGATAAAATATGAAAATGTTGTATGGACCAAACTATTAACATGTAGGAAGTGCTCCTGAATATCTATCAAATTAGAATAAGTTTTAATTTATAGGCGATTATTAATAGCACATTAAACAAATAAGCCCACATTAAGGAATCAAATGCCAAAATATATGATGTGTTTTGACAACGCGTGCTCAACTCTGCCACATTTTAAGCTACATGCCACACAATTTTACAGGTTGTGACAGCACATGCCACACAATTTTAGTTTGTCACAGCAAATTTCACACAATGTTACAGTTTGTGACAGCACATGCCACAACGTTACTATTTAACGCAGCATATGCACACAATGTTACAGTTTATGACAGCACATAAAACAATGTTACAGTTTGTGACAGCACATGAGACACAATGTTACAGTTTGTTAACAGCACATGAGACACAATGTTACAGTTTGTGACAGCACATGCCACAACGTTACTGTTTATCGCAGCACGTGCACACAACATTACAGTTTATGACAGCACATAAAACACAATGTTACAGTTTGTGACAGCACATGAGACACAATGTTACAGTTGGTGACAGCACATGAGACACAATGTTACAGTTGGTGACAGCACATGAGACACAATGTTATAGTTGGTGACAGCACATGAGACACAATGTTACAGTTTGTGACAGCAAATGTCACATAATTTACAGTTTGTTACATCATATTGTGACGGAACCTTCTCGACTTGATAGAATGTGCTCTTTTTGGGTACAGTTCGAGTCATTCGCTTGTGCTGAAAGTATTTGGGTAGGTAACTTATTATATCTGATGCAAGATTCCTCCCCTCTTGTCTTGTAACACTTTCGGCCCTCGTCGTCTGCTTAAGAAATAGCAGATGATATTTTCGCTGTGATTCAAAAGAGGGAAGTTCCCGCACAGGTAGTGCTCCTTGCACTATGAGCACACCTGGAGTTCTATGGGGATCGCGGCTGTCGACTCTCGATCAGCGCAGCCGTTTCGATCAGCTATTGCTATTATGGGGTTCGCAGGTAATCAGATAGTGTAACTTGAATAGATAGGACTTTATTCAAATTATTTCGTTTAAATGAATTTTACATATGAGTGAGTTAGCAATCCCAAACGAGAAGAATATGGCTTGTGTCGTCCCCGTAGGAGTTTGGCCTCAGTCGTCGTCTATCTATCATCTCGTAATCGTTTTCGGTGGCTCCTCTTGTCCAAGCGCCGCAGTTGCTTCTTGTTGTCTCTGTCGTCTGCTCGCTTTCTGGATGTCGCTTCGTCGGCGGGGGCTCCTTTAGCCTAAGCGCCGTCACTTAGTGCAGACACTTGTCATCTGCTTATCTTCTCTATACATTTCAGAGAGATGCTGTTTCCAATTACAACCATGCAGACCGGACAGAGCCTCTGGCTGCAACGTACATCAAGGCAGACTCGACTCCTTCAAAAGTGAAAGACCAAGAATATATACACGTGCTAACTCAGTCACGTGACATATCCCTGGCCAATCATTTCTGAAGGTAAAACATATTGATTTTAGGACATTTAATTTGGGCCACCGTAGAAGTCTACGGTGACCACAAGAAATACATTAAACTAGCATTTATTTCTATACCTAGCATTGGGCCAGGAATGGGGTTTACTGTCTCAATGCTAGCCTATGCGAAAGTTGTAAATGATCGAAGAAAGTTTGTTAGTAATAAAAGATTCGAAGAAAGTCTCAATAAAATTCTTTATTTAAAAGGGGTTAATCAGAACGAAAGTGGCTTTTATGCTTTGGGTAAAGTGTGAGATTGAGGGCAGACCACACCCGGTTGCCATGGTAACACAAGCAATAGAGAAACAGAGGCCATGACGTCAATATGCAGGATGTTACACCAATGCTGCCAAAGAGAAAGATGGGGTCGTTACACTGATCTGGGAGGAATAGACCAATATAAAACCTTACTAACGTCCCCACTAGTGTTGAAACAACTATTATGGCTTCGAGGATCTTTTGTAGTCTGTATCCCGTCAGGTTTGTGCCTGAAAAATCACTTCTGAACATTGGATTGACTGCTTTTTCTTGTAGAATTCAGGTTTGCACCTGGTCGTCATCTTGTAGATGATAGTTGAAATGATAGGTGAAAACTGAAATGATGATGAAGCATTATCGCAAAAATAGAATATAATGAACCATTGTTTTTAAATGCATTTGTAAACATAAAACTTGGTAACAAAAGCTCGTTTAACACATAAAAATAAAACTGTACTAAAATGGGTGTGGGACATTTGCCCTAAAGACACTTGCCCTATGGACAGTTGCTCTAAAGCCATTTGTCTTAAAGGAAAAATTTTCCCTAAAACCATTTGCCCTAAAGTGACATTTGCACTAAAACCAGTTGCCGTAAAGGGAAGTTTGCTCTAAAACCATTTGCCTAAAAAGACATTTGCGATAAAATCACTTACCCTAAAAGAACATTTTCCCTAACAAGTAGTGTAAAATTACATCATGTCGCCTTTTTTGCACACCCCTGGCATGCAGAACCTATTTAACATACTCCAAAAAAAACACTATTCCGTATAAAAAGGGAACAAAAAAGTGGTCTTAGGGCAAATGGTTTTACGACAAATGTTCCTTTAGGGCAAATGGTTTTGGGGCAAATGTCCCTTTAGGGCAAATGAGTTTAGAACAAATGGCTTTAGGGCAAATGAGTTTAGAACAAATGGCTTTAGGGCAAATGAGTTTAGAACAAATGGCTTTAGGACAAGCGTTTTCAGGACAAGCGTTTTCAGGACAAGCGTTTTCAGGACAAGCGTTTTCAGGACAAGCGTTTTCAGGACAAGCGTTTTCAGGACAAGCGTTTTCAGGACAAACGTTTTCAGGACAAACGTTTTCAGGACAAACGTTTTCAGGACAAACGTTTTCAGGACAAACGTTTTCAGGACAAACGTTTTCAGGACAAACGTTTTCAGGACAAACGTTTTCAGGACAAACGTTTTTAGGACAAACGTTTTTAGGACAAACGTTTTTAGGAAAAGTGTTTTTAGGACAAGTGTTTTTAGGACAAGTGTTTTTAGGACAAGTGTTTTTAGGACCAGTGTTTTTAGGACAAGTGTTTTTAGGACAAGTGTTTTTAGGACAAGTGTTTTTAGGACAAAAGTTTATTTCCCATGTTTACCATATCTTCAAATATTGGTTAGATATTTTTTTAGAAAAAGTCTTTTATAAGTGTGACGTGGCTGGCTCTTTGGCGCCACCATTTCGCATACTCTTCTGACGTTGTTGAACCGGTGGTGCCGGGGTCGACTCCATTGTCGACTGCTGCGAGCCAGCCTCCTCTGGGGGTTGATTTCACTGGGCGTGACATTTACTTGCCTGGCCTGGTAATGGCCCACAAAAAGACCGTCTTTTCTAGTGATCTTTGGATATAGGGCTTGACGATGCCGAAGTGGGCATCATTTGTTAAGAGTCATTTCTAATGGCATCAAAAAATGTATCTCTCATAAATCTTAAACTCTGAACCAATTTGGTACACAACTGAGATAAGAAGTGCCATTCGTAAGCAATGCAAAATTCGATCTAAAATAAAAAATAATATGAATGTCACTATTCAATTACAATTTAGCCCCAAGCAGTTTCATATGAAAAGTTTACTTAAAAAGAAGCACACCAACTTTACAAAAAATATGTTGGGTATCTCTCGCTTTATAAAAATCCAAAGTTATTTTGGAAATATATAAAAAAGCCTCAACAAAAGTTCAAATTCTATAACTTCTATTACAACACCACTAGAAGATGTTTGTACTAACATTGAGGTTATTGCAAACACATTTAAAAACTATTTCCAAATTGTTTTTCACACTACTGATGTTATTGAGGAGCAGCAAATGGGCACCTCACCTCGTGTTATGCAAGACATACTCATGATCTCCATTGGAGTACAAAACTTGCTTCGTAATCTAGACATAAACAAGTCATCAGGCCCAGCAAAACTACTTACAAAGTTGGCCGTAGAAGTTAGTCCTTTTAAGCAAACTTTTCTAAGATTTCCTTAGAAGTGGTATTATGCCTTTAGCATGGCGGCAAGTGAACATTTGTCTATTTTTTAAAACCGGACATAAACAGTGTCCAAATAACTATAGACCAATTTCTTTTACGTCCATTGTTTGTAAACCCTTGAACATGTATTTTATTCTTGCACAATCAAGTATTTAAAAAGTATTTAATCCATGATAACTAGCAACGTTTTCGGAAAGGCAGATCATGTGATAAGCCTGTTGGCATTATTCATACAATATGTACAGTTTGATTTGGATTCTAAGGATGAGTTTGATTTAATATTTTTGGGTTTTGCAAAAGCTTTCAACACTGTAAAACACTCACTACTAATTAGAAAAATGACAATTTTCAATATAAATAACCAAGAAACTTTATGGACATCATGTTTCTTAGCCACTAGAAAACAGCGTGTTCAAATTGATGGTGCTGTTTCAGATTGGACAGAAGTAACATCCAGTGTACCGCACTGCTTTTCCTTCTGTTCATAAATGATCTGGCAGATAGGTGAAATAGTATGATGCGTTTATTTGCTAATGAATATTCGAATATCTGGGCTTATCCCTATCAAATGACATGCTTTCGAAAGAACACATAACCAATGCAGTCAGTAAAGCTAACCACAGGTTGCATTTTCTCCAATGCAACCTTAAATATTGTAAAGAAAATGGAAAATAGGTCTGTTGTTTTACCTTAGACAGACCCATTTTAGAATATTGTTCCCCAAATTGGAGCCTATTTAGAAGTAACTTAAAGCATGAAATAGAAATAGTACAGCATAGGGCTGCAAGATTTGTGAAAGTAAGATACGTGTATACAGACGGTGTATCTTCTATGCTTCAGGAACTAAAATGGGAATCATTAGCAGGACGGAAGAAATGACCAAAGCCTTGCCCTTTTACAACGTTTATGACAGATGATAATATTGCCTTACTTAATGACTTATTAATGATACATCCTCATAAGGTAGGACACATGCATTCAAGGACTAAAAGAATTAATGGCTAGAACTGATGCATATTTTTCGTCTTTTTCCCCGACTGTTATTAGACTATGAAATTTTCTTTGAGTTTATAGTTTTTTGTTAGGATGATTCCAATTTAACAATGATGTCTTGTTTTACCTAAATGACAATCATTTGTGATCAGGAGCAATCCCCCTGCCACACGGCTTTTAAGCTGAGTGCAGGTGTACTGAGTTGAAATGAATTGAATTAACTGAATAACATATTATTTGTATAGTGGAAGGTCCAATTGGTATGTTAGTACAAACTTGTTTTGCCTAGGTTTGAATTTGAATAATTACTCTGCAAGCAGCCAAGAACGCTTGTGACAAAGGGACATCATAGTTATAACGATTAAGATTGGTCACAATTCTCTCGAAATGTTTACATATTCTACGTTTTGCTCTATTGACATATTCGTGTGTTAAACACATTATTACAGACTAATTAAAGATCTTCTCTGGTTCTATTTAAAACTTGATTGCATTTTTAATTTTTTGCTAATTTATTTTATTCTATATTGAATTACATTTTGGTAAACAGTGTGAGCTTTTGACGTCGACTCTATTTTTCTGACCAACATGTAGATGTTGTTTTCTGTAACTCGTTCTTCTCTGCATCGTGCGGTGCCCGCATGGAGAAGGTTCGAGCTACAGGGAGAGTTGGATGGCGATGGATTGCAATCATCCTCCTGCATGGGGGTGAAATCTATACAGCAATAGAAGATGTTGTAGCTGCATCAGGATCGGTATGCGCTCTTTACCTTATGGTGTCTCCGGCCTCTGTAGAGAAGCTATTAGTTTCCAAACATAGAGACAATGCAGTTTCTTATTGTAACGCTTTTATTCAACTTTGCAAGGAAACATCAAGATTACAAAGATGAATGTTATTTATTAAAGGTGCGTCCTCATGCCCATGATGTGGTACGGAATTATTCAACGTAATACAACAAAGTTAGAGCAAAGACAAGGACGGCTTCTGTAGAAAGGTCGGAGAAGGCAAATGGAGGCATACCCCGCATCTCCACCAAATGTGAGCTTTTGACGTCGACTCTATTTTTCTGACCAACATGTAGATGTTGTTTTCTGTAACTCGTTGCTTCTCTGCATCGTGCAGTGCCTGCACGGAGAAGATTCGAGCTACAGGAAGAGTTGGATGGCGATGGATTGCGATCATCCTCCTGCATGGGGTGAAATCTGTGCAGAAGGATGGTGGCCATCCTGTTCTCCGTCGACGCTGATATACATCTCCTCCTGTTGATATTTACCAGCAATGGAAGATGTTGTAGCTGAATCAGGATCGGTATGCGCTCTTCACCTTATGGTGTCTCCGGCCTCTGTAGAGAAGTTATTAGTTTTCAAACATAAAGACAATGCAGTTTCTTATTGTAACGCTTTTATTCATATTTGTATAGAAACACTAAGAATACAAAGACGAATGTTATTTATCAAAGGTGTGTCCTCATGCCCATGATGTGGTACGGAATTATTCAATGTAATACAACAAAGTTAGAGCAAAGACAAGGACGGCAAACAAAGAGGAACATGGTCCTTTTATACCTTGGACCTGTGTACACCTGCGAGGTGTAACCAGGTCCAAGTGACCATGGACCTAAGTGTATTATTCCGCTGTCAGAATATTAATTGGGAAAGGAGGGAGGGACAAACAGGAGTTGGGTACCCCCCCAGGCTATAGTTTTGGCGGGAGCAGGAGTTGCTGGGTGTTACAACAGTATAACAACAACTTCAAGTTATACAGGTGTAACAAGCTTATTTTACCTTCATTGTGTTACCATAGCCTTCAGGTCCCTCGTACCCCAAGTGCCGCATTTCCAACATTTTTCATACACTCTGAGACCCCCCAAAGTATGAAGTCACATGCTGGTTCTGGTATCAGCAGATGGGCACCCATCGATGCACGGTCCCTAGGGCATGGGTACACCTGTGTAGGTGCACACAGGCCCTGAGTATAAAGGTCCTGTTTCAAGAAATTTTGGGTCCTATTTTTTGATATTGAAACATGAAATAACTCATTCAATGGTCCGGTGGCTAAGCAACGCCACAGTTAGTAACTCTTCTCTACTTTAATGTGTTTTATGGTTGTATGCATTAAAGCCAGTAAAATCGACAATCTGCATTCGTCTCGCTTGTAATATTATTTCGGATTTATGCAATTGCGTCTACAGTGAATACGAAAGAGGAACGACCCCGGCACCGTACGGACTCACGCCTAAATAGTCCACTCTCTCAGCGTAAGGTGGTAACTACCCCAAACAAAGAGAGTCTAGACCTGAGCCCCGTAACAGAAGCTCTACACTGTTACAAACGTTTTGCATTCACATAATTTCTAAGATCCATTTGTAAACAGTGGGAATTTGACCAGCTTGCACCACACAACACACTTTCATAATACCGTATTTAATAGACTTAGTTGTTTTCTGCGATGTTCAGGATATACTGTTCATTTCATTAATGTTATAGTACATACTTGTATACATATTTCATTCGAGCGGCCTGAAACACCTTAATAATTAAAACGACTTAGTCAAACAAATGTTGTGATTTCAGCATTACAAACAACTATATCGTTACAAAGATACATGTAATATACATATAAAAGCATCTTGCTGTATTTTCATAGAAGCGTTTCATACATGCACCACTTGTTCAAGCAATTGTACAAAATGATCTCAAAATAAACATCAATTGACGTCTTGTTTTGCATTTCACAATCTCAAATCCAAATTTTCTTCACAACACGGTTGGTATATAAAGACAATTCAGTTCCTTCAAAAAAATACATTCTCATCTTCTCATACAACAACCTGTTACTAGTCAAGATGAACACCATGATGAAGTTGGCTATTGCTGTGCTCTTACTTGTCGTTTGCTTCCAGGTATATAAAACAACTACATTATTTTACTCATTAGAATTAATGTCAATTATTTAGTAAAAGTGTATTGTACGCAATATAGATGTATATTAAGAAGTCTAACTTTAGGTTGAATATGTGTTTTTTGACAAAAATCAACAAATTCTACATTTATTGTAGGCAAAATGGCCTAATTATACCTTGATACCAATTCAATTTTCTCATTCTAAGATAACATTCTGCAATTGCTCACATTAGCAATACTCTGTTATTGAATTATTACAGATAATATAAAAGGTTATGGCCTTTTTGCAGAACGCTGCAGAGTGTACATTATTAAGACAGGTTTACATTGGCCAACATAAATGTTGTCATGTTGCACCTCGGCAAGAAGAGTGACACAACTCGAATTATAGATTAACAGAATGTGCTTTATGACATTATGCTTTGTCAGATATCAGGTAAGCTAGAAATCAACACTATTAAAAAAAACATTAATTTCATTGAAAAAAAATGATTTAATTAAAAAATCGAATCTTATCAAATCGGATTTTTTTTTCTTCCGATTTTTATTTGGAATCTAAATTGCGTAATCCGATTTGATTCGATTCATAAGAATTGATTTTTCAGTGAATTTTCGTCATCCCTAGCAGGCACCAATCGCTGGTGCCTCAAATGAAGTGAACTTCACATGTTCGTAATCCTACTTGGTCACTTGGTTATCACACTTAGGATTGATTTTGGCTTTGTACTGAGATTTCAAATTTTGATTGATTGTAACGTGTATTTGATATTATGTTTCGCCAATATCTTTCGTTATTATCAAGATGATAAAAGAAAATAATACCTAAAATAACAGTCAAAGGACAGTAATTTTAACTTTATAAGAACTTGGAATTTAATGTATTTGGGTGACTATCATAAGAATAAGAGTTTGAAATGACAAACTGCTGTCAAAATTCAGTCAGTCATATTACATTTTTGTAAGGAACAACAATAGCTTCATTTTTATTTTTATTTGCATCTGTTTTATGTTTAATAGGTCCTATATGCAGAGACTGATAAAGACGATGGAAACATTATAAAGGAGGTTAAAAAACGATTTGGTGGGAAACCTTTCGCCGGTGGACAAAACGGCCAGGGCCAGGGCCACGGCAACGGCCAGGGCCACGGTCACGGTGGCGGCAGCAACGGATTAGGAAGTCTTCTAGGCTGCGATGGCAGTGATGGTGTTTTAAGTATCTTGAATGACATTCCTATTTTAGGTGGCCTTTTAGAAGGTCTGTTAGGTGACATTTTATGTCTTGTAGCCAGCCTTTTAGGTGGCCTTTAACTTAGGCCTATACACTTGTAAATGTCCAATAAAAAAATTTCATAACTAAAGTAAATGATTAACTGAACAGTTTCAAAATATACTGTTAAATAAACTTCTTTATTGGAATGTGTATTCTAACAGCTGCTGAATAATATAATAAATAAAACCTTGTTAAAGCATAATTTTTTTTTGCGTGGCTTACTTAAGAGGACTCGATGGAAAAATACTTCTGTAAACTTAAGGTAGATGGCGCCACAGTCATTCAGTGAACTACAATCGCCAATTAGTTTGAAACAGAATGCCTTTTTAACTATAAAATCGTCCAAAACAACATATTATCGATTTATCAGTGTGACAAAGTCATCAGTGTCATCAGTGAGACTACATCGCAAAACTACTTTGAAAAACGTCCACAAAGAGCGCTAGCATCGTTTTTCTATTGAGCACATAGACCCGAAGTTAAAGAAGAAATTCTTTTTTAAAATACACAGTCGCTGCAATATGTTTATTTTTCATATTTCAAGTTGTCCAATTTTGATGGTTTAAAGTGCAATATGCACGTTAAATAATATGTTCATCTATAGATAGAATTTATGAATGTTAAACTCTATTGAGTACACAGACGATTAGAAAACGGGGCGTTGAAAAGGGCGGAGCATGTGACGTCAGACTACATAACCAACCAATTAGAAGTTGCGTTCGTCATAAAAAGAGCGGAGCCAACTTCTGTTTGTCCCGTTTTCTAATTGCCTGTATTGAGTACACCCTCGTAAAAAAATCATCCATTAAAATTGCACTTAAAAATGCCTAAAAATAATTTTAAAAAAGCATGTGTAAACCACAGTGGTGTTTTTTTTCTGTTTTTTTTTTTCAACAAATTATTTTTAGGCAATTGTTTTCCAAAATTTTAATGGATGTTTTTTTCTTACGAGGGCTTACTCAATGGAGGTTAACATAAGAGCTAGAAATTCGCGATGTTAAAAATAGAAAAACACTTAACAATTTTTTGTCATTCTATCACTAGATTAGCGTATATTTAAGGTGCACATTGCACTTTGAACCATCAAAATTGGACAACTTTTAGTATGAAAAATAAACATATTACAGCTACTGCGTATTTTAAAAAAATAACGTTTTTTCTTTAACATCGGATTTATGGGCTCAATATAAAAACGATGCTAGCGCTCTTTGTGGAGACATCCTGGTTCCGGTATCAGCTTATGGATACCCATCGATGACGGTCTCTTGGGCATGGGTGCACCTGTGTAGGTGCACACAATCAAAGAATGAACCCAGAATTTCTCGAAACACGAAGTTTCAAAAAATTCTAGGTCCTATTCTTTGATATCGAAACATGAAATAACTCATTCAATGGTCCGGTGGCTAAGCGACGCCACAGTTTGTAAGCTAGTATAATCGACAATCTTTTGTATCGCCTGTATTATAATTTCTCATCTATGCAATTGCGTCTACAGTAAGTACCAAAGAGGAACGACCCTGGCACCGTTACGGACTCAGGAATAAATAGGCCACTCTCTCAGCGTAAGGCGGTATCCGCCCCAAACTAAAGACAGTCTAGACCTGAACCCCGTAACAGAAGCTCTACGCTGTTAGAAAGGTTTTGCATTCACACAATTAAATATACATGTAATGTATATGATGTGTTATGACATCATGTGCCACACATTGTCACATTTTAAGACAGCGCATGTAAAATACTCCATATGTTTTGATATCATGTGAAAAAATACAGCTTAGCTTATATCATCTGCTACAAAATTCGGTTTATACTGTCACATACAAAAATAAAGCATGTATTATGATATCACATTCCACACAATGTTTACCACAGAATTTTACAGTTTGTGATAGCACATGCGCCATAATTTTAGTTTGTGACAGCACATGAAACACAATGTTACAGTCTGTGACAGCATCACTGGCGTAGCTAGGCACCTGCAAAGGGGGGGGGTAGGTTTGGGGGCCCAAAAAACAAAATGAATCGACTTTCATTTAATATTTACTTTTAAAAACTGCATAGTTGCACCAGTAGAAATTCATGGGGGGGTGGGCAGTGGCGTAGCTAGGGACCCGCCAGACCCACAACTGCGGGGAGTCGGGGCCGCAAGAAATTTGGTGGCGCAAAAAACGAAATGAAAGTCGATTTATTTTCGAAAATAACTGAAGTGATTCTGAATCACTTGCATAATTTATTCAAGTGATTCCGTATCACTCGCTTAATTTATTCAGTTATTTTCGAAAATAAATCGACTTTCATTTCGTTTATTGTACATAGAAATTTTTTTAGGGGGTACTATTTTGATGAACAGCGGAACGGTCCAAACAACGGCACGAACAGTCGGAAAAATAGTAGGAACAGTCCGAAGGTGTGGTTTAGTAAAATTAAGTTGTTGCAGGGGGTCTGGGGGGCGCAGACCCCAATTTTTTTTTAAGAAATATTAAATCAAATTAGTCCATTGTTCCGACTGTTCCGTAATTTGTTCAATGGGAGGAACGGTCGGAAAAATGGACAAATTTGATTTAATAACGCTAAAAAAATGGGGGCTGCGCCCCCATGCCCTCTGCAACGAACTTCATTTTACTAAACCTGTTCCTACTGATCCGCCGTTCATCAAAATAGCACCTCCCCCCAGTATGAGGCTAAGGGGAGGGGGACTTAAAGGGAGCGCAACGTTTTACGTGGCGGGGGAGCGCAAATAAGTCATAATTTTGTCGGGGATTTACTCCTCTGAGGCGTAACTCTTTTTACCGTTGCCCAACGTATGGCACCCGTGGTCACATTTGACCACGGTCGGTCCAAATATGACCACGGTTGGTCAAACGAGGGCCCGGGGTTGCCCATCCCATGCCGGGTCCTAACTGACCGGGATCGGCCGACGCTTTTTCGACCGTAAAATTAAGCCTAGCTACGCCACTGGACAGCATATACCACACATATACACACATGTTATGACATCATATACCTCAAAATATTAAAGTTTATGACGTTATACACAAACTTACAGCACGTGCCATGATGTCATATGCCACAAAAAGTCAGTTCAATGTCACATACAAAAATAAAATATGAGTTACGACATCACGTGCCACATAAAGTCACTTTATAATGTCAAATACAAAAATGCAGCACATGCTAAGATGTCACATAGGTCTACCGCAAAAAGTCTTTATGATGTCACGTGCAGTGTAAAGCACAAGTTTTGACATAAGCAACAATACTGTACATCATAAACATGTACTACAGTATAATGTTACAAGCCACAAAGTCAGTTTATGACATCAAATACAAAAATTCAACATTTCACTTGTTTTTCAGTGACAGAAATTTTTTGGCTCTAACTCATAAGACTCAGAAACTCAATTTTCAATGATCAGCTAAGCCCAGTGGTAAAATAAGAATTGTGGTCTACTTAGCCCTGTAGTTCACTTAGTTCTGTAGTGCCCTTAGACCAGTGGTTGGCAGTTCATCCTGGTCGACTAAACTGTGAGGCATATACTGATTAGTAATAACTGTCATCCACTTAGCCAAGCAACAATTTTCACTAAATGTTGTGTTAAATTACAAATATTTCTTGTTTTATAAATCGATATTTTTGTATTATTTGCATATTTTGTAATGTGTAATAATAAAGTGAGAAATCTTAAGACATTTTGGCACCTGAATTTAAACGCCATCTGTGTTGTTTTTCACAAGCTTGCCAAACTTGTGAAAAATAACACAGATGACGTTTAAATAGCTCCATCTAACTGTATGACACTAAAATAAAATTTAAATAGTAGATGAAACTTTATTTTTAAATATTTAATTGGTCATTGTTTTCAGCACTTTTTAAATTAAACAAAATTTAAAAAAATAGCCATTTAATTGTGTGGTTGCACTTTTATAGCACTGTGATTAGAACTAAATTAGTTATTGTAATTTGAATTTGGTGTATTTCACGTCCTATAGACGTCCATAGCACAGCAAAATACATGCGGGAACTGCATGAATCAAAGAGAATCTCCACAATTTACAATACACCTAATAATTGTTTTAAATGGGTAGGTTAATAGAAAATAGTGTGGTATTGTTTCTTTTGTTTTAATTTAGTGTAGAATTGTAAAATACATTGAACAAAAACGAAACATGTCTACATGTACATATCTTTTTATTCTTGTTTTTACCTGACCACCCCAATGCCTGAAATTGTGACGTCATTTGGCACCAGATTTGAACTACTATTGAAAAAATACACAAAACGTTTTTAAAGAATTTTTTTTTTTGAAAAAAAATATTTAAAAAACATCAGTAAAATATACACTAAATTTGAATTCATAAATTATTTCTACTGAAAACAAAGTAACATGGACAAAAGAGTTCAATTATTTCGACACCCTTTCTACATTAAACTTTGACTTGCCTATGTAAATTAAACCTTGATGTTCCTACACGTTGGGATTTTCTCTATGAAATGATTTTTAGGCGTCATCTGCTGTTTTTCCACACGTTTGTCGGTGCCACAACCTCTTAAACACTAAACAAAACAACATTTTGTTGGAGTGAACCCATACTTTACTGTAGGCGATAGGGTAGGTTTGCCTAATGGACGAGCCTGCTCTGTCTTGATCAATATCATTTCACATACCTATGAAGTTTGCTGAATCCATTGATTGGCAAACAGTACGAGCTGCCTTTTAGCTTTATTTTGGTATTGATTTTTCAAGTTATAACATTAAATAAGCCTACGAGCATGCAAAAAAGGCCTAAATAACCTTTATCCAAAAAGATGAATGTTTAATAAAACTTTCTAATGTTCATTTTACATGATATGTTGTATTTAGCTCATTATTGTCATCAAATATATCAGCAAAGGTGGACAACTTTATACTTTTATTTACATGTATGTCCATTTAGACCACATCATTGTTCCATTTGTCACTATACATGAGGTTATTTGGCCAAATCTTGTTCTCTTTTAAAAAGAAAATTACCCCCAGGAATGTTTTGTTGAAATATTGTCAAGACTTACCCAATGAATTTCAAAATAATTTTTTTAATTAAAAATAAGTAATTAATATTATGAAAAAACTTAAAAATGAAGTTACTTTCTGAGTCACCAAACAACACACTTTTAAACTTCTAAAAACCAAAGTTTACCCTTCAATTTAGTGGCAAATGTTGTCACATCACATTTCCTTAATTCCTTAATCAAATACATGTATTCCCTATTCATATTAAACTGAATACAACCTTCCAATCAGCTCGATAGCCACGTGGGCAGGTGGTATAATTCAAATATTAAATCCATGTCATGATGAGCACCTTTTTCATGTATGGGCACCAGGCAAAGCCAGATGAGCCACTGTCTTGCATTACTCGTGCTACTTGTATTGCTGCTCGCGAGTCTGTCCACGTTACTCTGGCTTGTCGGCAAGCTGCATCATCGAGTGCAAGTACATGTACAAGTATGAGCACTAGTAGTCTAAACACACCCTAGCACAGACTCAAACTGTGACTTCAGAGTCACATTAAAAGTGCACATAGTGGAGCATCGACTCACTTTTTCTAGGAAGGGAGAGGAGAAATATTGCAATATTGGCCTTCAAATGACCAATCACCATTCAGAGTTCAGGCATCGACTAAAGCACTAAGATAACAATATACGAGTTAAAACACTAATAGAATTGAGTAAAGCAGTGAAACTTGGTGATGACAAATACTTGAGCAAATACTGAACAAATCATAAAGCACCTTTGAATTCAATTCAATTCAACTCAGTACACCTGCAATCAGCTTAAAAGCCATGTGGTAGGGGGATTGCTCCCAATCACAAATGATTGTCATTCAGGTGAAACAAGACCATTGTTAAATTGAAATTGTCCTAACAAAGAATTATCAACAGGAAGAGAATTCGATAATCTAATAACATTTTGGGAAAACCAAAAATATATCCTACATCAGTTCTAGCCTTTTAAAATTCTTTGGATGCCCGTGCCTTCTCTTACAAAGAAGAACTGTATAGTACTGAAACAGTACCATCAATTTGAATACGCTGTTTTCTATTGGCTAATGCAGATAAAAAATTTAATTGTGAAAATAATTTAATTGACTAAATATTTTAGTTGACTAAATCAGTTAATCGACTAAATATTTTAGTTGACTAAATCATTTAATCGACTAAATATTTTAGTTGTCTAAACTATTTAATCAAATACAAATTTTAGATAACTAAATAATTTAATCGACTAAAATTTTTATTTGACTATCTAAATTTGAGACAACTATTATGTGAGCTTTTGACGTCGACTCTATATTTTTACCCAACTTATGATGATGATGATTTCTATAGCTCGTTGCTTCTGTGCATCGCACGGTGCCCGCACAGAGAAGTTTCATGCTACAGAAAGAGTTGGATTACGATCATCTTCCTGCATGGGGGTGAAATCGATGCAGAAGGATGGTGGTCATCCTTCTCTCCATCGACGCTGATATGCATCTTCCCTCGTGGTGATTACCATTCTTGAAGATGCTGTAGCTGCTTCAGGATCGTATGTCTCCTGTCTTATGGTGTCTCCGGCCTCTGTAGAGAAGTGATTAGTTACCAAACATTGAGACAACGCTGTTTTCCATTATAACGCTTTTATTCATTCTTATACGAACACTACTAAGTTTACAAGGATGAATTGGTTTCATTAAAGGTGCGTCCTCATGCCCAAGATGTGGTACGGAATAGTCAACGTAATACAAAAGAGAGCAAAGACAAAGACGAGGAACAAAGAGGAATACGGTCCTTTTATACCTTGGACCTGTGTACACCTGCGAGGTGTAACCAGGTCCAAGTGACCATGGTCCTAAGTGTATCACTCTGCCACTTCGATGTGCATCAGAAGTGTGAGTCAGAGAGGAGGGAGGGACAAGCGGGAGTTGTTTACCTATGGTTTTGGCTATGGTTTTGGCGGGTACGGGAGTTACTGGGTGTTACAATTAGTTAACTAATTTTTTTTTAGTTGCACAGTTCTATATGATCGACCATTGAGCTTAGTAGACAAGTGGCCTAAGTGAGTCAATGAGCTAAGTGGACCACTGGAATTAATCGAACACTGGGTTAAGTGGACCAGAAGGTATAGTCGATCACTAGACTAAGTGGGCCAGAAGGTATAGTCGATCACTAGACTAAGTGGGCCAGAAGGCATAGTCTATCACTGACTAAGTGAAAAACTGTCCTAAATGACCACTCAGCTTAGGAGATCACTGAAAATTGAGATTACGAGCTTCAGGGGTTACAGCTAAAAAAAAAACATGCTCTTGAAAGAAAGAATTATACAAAAATATGCTAATGGTTTTTTAAAAAAAAATCATAACTGAGTTTATACGTGTTTAACTTTAAAGGCAACATCTCACGTCCTTTTCAACTGCAATCGTAGTTGAAAAGGACGTGAGATACTGTGAATCTATTTGTATCTAAACTTATTTTGATATGTGAACAAGCAGAACAACGTTTAAATTTGGAACTTTACACTTGTTATTAGGTCATGAACAGGCACTTTTCAGATCACCTGATATATTGACATTAGAAAAGAGGGAAGTGTTGCACACGAAGGTGTTGCCAGATCCTCTGTGTTTACCTGCTCTTCATATATTGGTGTCCACATATATTACTGAGAAATGTTGTATAAAGCCATAAGACAATATAAACACTCCAGCTATAACTGACAAGAAAACAATGGGCTCTTACAAATGACAATTCTTAGATGTTTGCAACTAGCAACCAATAGCAACAAAATCAGAGGCGACATACAATAAGATCCATCCTATTATATTGTGTCAATTAGAAACTCAGTGTCATGTTTGTTTCATTCTACCTTTTTTCTCCATTTAACACTTGTTACCATTCGTGAATAGTAGAAAAATAATAAAGTACAGTATGTGAGTAAAACCACTCGCATTTTTATAAAAAATATAGGCCTACCGGTTAATGCACATAAAATGTCCATTATTTAAGACATGGAGGAAGGGGAGACAACATTTGCTACTTCCACTCATGTTCTTGAGTGAAGCCAAGTTTTGGGGGTGGAAATCCAGGGGTGTGTTTTATCGGCCATATTGTTAAGACATAGAAGGGCGTTTATACAGTATGTTAAGTTTCATGTTAGAACTAACACGTTATTTTTTTATTTCTTAAACAAGTGAAGTGTGAAGTGTGCGTATTTTTCTGGGCGCGCATTTTTCTTGCGCTTATATATATGACAGTGGGGGAATGTTTGTGTGCGCAATTTTTGTGTGTTTTTTCCTGGTCATGGTTCCATTGATAAATAACCAAAAAGGTGACCCTTATACACTTTTGGTGATATTAATGAAGTGCTGGACGTTTTACCAGTGTCACCCCGTAAACTGTGATATAATAAACCTTGCAAGAAAAGAAAACAATAAGAAATGACATGAAAATTCAATTTCGCCAATCGCTTAGAGCACGAACCGGGGGCCCGGGGGGGGATATTCATACCTTTTTGGGGTATGTGAACCCAAACTATTGGTGGTATGGAACTCGATCTCTCGTATCAATACGGAATTAGGCGGCTAGGCTGTCCTTATAATTTATTCATATGAATTATTGATTTTCTTTCAGCTGTTCTGTTCCTAGATAGCCATATTTAATGGCAATCCATCGAGGATATGTACTCGTAAAAAGGGTTAAGATTCCCCGGCGTAGAGCATAATTTTTTCGTTGACTACATTCTTCTTTTAATGCTTTTACTGAAATAAATAAGTGATAGTCAACCTACATACGTCACAATATTTTGTTTTCTTGCAAGACCTACAGTAGACAGGTGCATTACTTCTGAAACATACTGTAAAACTCAATGGAACTAGAAACCCATTGTATCACAGTCACCTCAACACGTATAAAAGTGATTACTACGTGTAAGTTAAATAAATGTAACATTTTCAACATTACAACACACGAATGATTATTTATGTAAACAAAATGTAAATATTTACATACCTTTCTACACGCGTTTTGAACACCACTTGTTCAAGTAATGTAAGAAATGACGCAGAAAACATACAAATTGAACAATTCTAATAATATTCGGAAGACGGTATATATAGGCCTATAGAAGAACTCCTCAATTACTCAAAAAACATTTTCAAACGTGTACATCAGTTACTAGTTAAGGTGAAAATGATGATGAAAATTACTTTTGCCGTGCTGCTCGTGGTTGCTTGCAGCCAGGTATGCATAAACCAACTTACTTATTCAAATGATAACCATAAATTATATATTATATTTTCATGGAGAATTGTTATAGAAGTTTGTTTTGGCAATGCATTTTTATGCTGGTTTTGGACTAAATGGTCTGTCTTCCACAGGCCCTCTGGGCTGCTTGTAGAGTAATTATTCAAATTGAAATTCAAATAGATTAATATTAATAAGCAAAGATTAGATCTAAAACAGCACTTGTTTAAGGATAGAATATCCTGTTGCAAAATGAAACTTCTGAACTTCAATGTAAGCAGACTCAAAAAGACCAGAAATCCATCACATACTGTACATGTACATGTACTAGCAACTAATCAATTTGGCTTTTAATTTGACAAAATTGATATTTCTTTCCATTGTCACATTTTGCTTACTTACGTTTTGCTTAACTTAACGTCTAGGTAAGTGTAGTGAGAATGAGACGATGCATGGTTTACATGGAAAAAACCTAGGCTGCTATTAGTAATACCCAGTTCACACCAGAAGTACACAATAACTACAGAAAAGGACAAAAGAGCTCGATTTAGCCTTTAAATAAAAAGAGAAAAGTTAATTTAAACTATTTCAGTTTCAATTAACGTTTCTCTTTATAACAAACTTCAACCTTATAATTTTTAAAAAAAAAATTTTGAACGTTTCAGTTAAAAACGAACTTTTCGTTCAGTGTTAATGGTCAATCATTTGATCTCATAATCTACAATATGTAATACCAGTGTGGAAAACGATTCTGAGTTATAAAGGCTTCGTTTACACCAAGCCTTCTAAGCACACGCCGTGCCTATACGGTGCTAAATAAAGCACAAAATATTATAAATTAAATAAAAAATACACAAATAATGCATATTCGGTATAACGTCGGTTAAGAAGTGATACCATGTAACTGACATTTTTGCTACTTTTGAGGTTTTTGCATACAAAAACAAATCAGAAAAAAATAAATGCATCATTCGGAAAATGTCGCGATATTGACTTGTAGAAACATTTGACAGAGGGTGTTCAAATCCATTTATTCTGATTTGCGAATATTTTGACAAAAAAATGTTTGTGATGTCATTTTGGAGCTTGTATTTAATTTAGGTGCAATTTAGATGACCACATATTTACAACATCCTGTGTTAAAGAAAAGCATCTTGTTTTATATATTGTGATTGTCATCTTACATTGGGACCGTTTAGTGGCCACATTCAGCAGCCTATGTATGATTAATTTATATTGATGTGACTAAATGGTCCCCCTATAGGATGTCATCCTGGGTGCTAAGCGTGCTAACTCTTAGCAGCAGCAGTTGTAGGCCTACTAACAAAGGGCACTAGACTAGATTGGCCATCTATTGCTTGGTAGGATTAGTAAGAACTTGATACTAGCTTTGGAATCAAGAGGCTCCATAGGCACAGTTCTTAGTCTGTGATATAACGTGTAGATGTATTTGTTTTCAAACTCTAAAATGGTTTTAAGTGCTGCTAGATTTGCACACTTTTAACATCGATTCATGCCATACCTTTTTCTATTTCATAGGTCCTTTATGCCGATACTGCTAAAGACAATAAACTTGAAAATGAAAAGGATGTGAAGGACCTTAACACACGAGGACGAGCCAATAGTTGTCCTGACGAAGATGAGGATTGTGAAAATGATAATTGGGAAGGATCTCATGGTGGTTTCCCGCATGTTGGTGGTAGCCCTCATAGAGGTAGTCCCCATGTTGGTAACCCCCTAGGTGGTATTTCCCTAGGTGGCAGCCCAAATCATGGTGGCAGCCCAAATCATGGTGGCAGCCCAAATCATGGTGGCAGCCCAAATCATGGTGGCTCCCATAATGGTGGTGGCCACCATGGCGATGGTCATGACGTCGGATTATTAGAAAGTCTTCTGAAATGTGATGAAAGAGGGGGTCTTTTAGGAAACATCCTGCCACCGTTGGGAGGCATCCTAGAGGAAATTCTATGCAAAGTTGCCGAACTTGTAGATAGATTGTTGGATGGACTGTTGGGTCCATTGTTGGGTGGATTAAAGTTATAAAAATCTAGTGTCTAATCTTCAAATTTTAAGCAAAACTAAAAGTACATGAAGTCGAACAGTAAATAATACACACATTTAAAAATATTCTAACATTAAATAAACTTTGCTGATTATGCATTGTATATTTATGAATGTGCAGTATATATAATAACTTAAGAATCAATAATTATAAAAACTACATAATGTGAATTTTATTTGTCTAAACAATGAGAAATTAGAAAATAATATGAAAGCTATATTGTCATCTTATAAATGGTTTGCAAATAAAATTTAAAATCAAAAGTTTAAAATCTGGATTTCTTCACTAATAAACTACAATTACAAACACGTTATATGCTATTTATACCACGTTTACCTGGAGTGTAAATAACTTAAGAAAAATTTGGTCATAAAATATTATTGCACTTAATTGTTTAAAAATGACCGCTAAATCCCCCAAAAAATACATATATGAAAATACACTGTAAAATACAGGGTGTCCATAAAGTCCCTTTTGTTTTTGGTGAAAAATAACTGGAAAATATTTGAAATTCAATTATAAAACCATACAAAGTTAACATTAACTTGAATAGTTAAAAGTAAAGTTTAAACAAATCTCAAACCTTGTGTGCACCACCTTGTTCAGGCAGAGTGGGTGTGATCGGACACGAGCAGAAGTGCACAACTTCATAAGAAAGATTTTTATAAATAATGAACCAAGGTCCGGACGTCCACGTGTCGCAGAGCATAAGATGGATGCAGTACGAAGAGTCACCACGAAGGGGTCACAAACGTCTGTTCTCGTACCACATCGCATAAGCTCGGATTGTCCAAGTTGGTGTATTGGCGTTTTTGGTTTTTTTTTTATTTATTGGTGTTTTGATGTTTTGTTGGCAAACCTTAAATATAAGAAATCTTGGGGCGCATAAAAATGCTCCTAGTTATTCCCTTCTATAACAAAACCTGGGCAGGTCATTCGAGGACCCGATAAAATATGATACATTATCAGGTTGCACTAGTTGAGGCTGTGTACAAAATTTCAAGCTTTCTCTAGGTTATGGGGAAGTTGGTTAAAATTGGAGAAATAGATGTCCACGCAAACTTACAACGGTCATGTCAAGTTAAATAAAAGCTTGTAAAAAATACATAGGAACTTTACGGAAGCTCTGAACCGCATTTTCGCCTTTCCATATCCAAAGACTTAAAGCGGCGATCATGATGGCTATTAGTGTGGAAAGATTCTGTGCAAATAATGAGTCAAATATTGCTATGAATTTTGCACAGTTTCTGGCAACAACAACAACAACAAAAAAACAAGATTAGCGTTTTCTGTAAGACAACTACATGTAGTGTGCACTGGGCAAGAAACCACTTTAAGTCTTGCATGAGATGATGAGTACTATCACATTGGTAATTGCAATTAATTGAATATAATTCAAGGTACCATTACAATCAATCTTGCTTTAAATATTGCAAATGACATCGCTGGTTTAGAGAGGAACTGTTCTTGAATTCAAAGTGTGGGCTAGTATAAATTTGTCTACAAGTCCTGTAAATTGAATATCTCAAGTCTATATTAGAAGACAAGCGAAGTGTTCAATGTGCTTGACGAAATTGTGAAGTCACTGATATATTAAGAGCCTACAGTGAAAATAAACTTACAAAAATCTTCGCATGTAGGCGCTTCTGTAGCTGTGACGTCAACATGTGGCAAAAAAATCAATTTTGATACACTTTTGTCCGCCATTTTCTCTCTTATCGATGGATAAAAGTGGGTATATTTTAATAACGACTTTTTTTTGGGTAAATATGCACTACTGAAAAAAGGAAGAGCAACTTTTGTTCTACAATGGTGAGTAATTTGAGTCGTATACAATTAGTGGTCAAATTTTAGGGTATCATGAAACTTATGGTTAGTGGGAAATTTAGATCCTATAAAATGTATAAACGGAGGAGCGTTTGTCGCCTATGGGATTTAACATGAGCTAAAAAATACGAGATTTTAAAATGAAATTAAAAATAGAAAAACTAATTATAAACTTGTACCAACGTATCACTAGATGAGCAATATTGTTATGTACATATTGCAATTTGAATTTTAAAAATAACAGTTTTCGTTGCAGAAAACAAAACATTTGCCTGAGCCATGTATTTTTAAAATAGGAATTTCTCTTTCTCATTGGTTTCAATGGCTTAGCTGTGGGGCGCCACTAAACGGAGAAAAGTGGAACTATAATTGTCATCTGCTAATATTCAAAATGGCGTCACACATATAGGCTCTTAAGTGAAACTACGATGTCCAACTTCTCAAGTTCGTTAGAAAGCAATTTTGTTTTAACTTTACATGAATAACACGATATCCACTAACATCATAAAATTTCGAATTTGTACTAATAAAACCACATTGTAATTGGTTCTCATTATTAGTGGAGAGCGATCCAATAAGAGACACGTATTGGTTTACGATTTGTTTTTTTTTAAAAAAAAAGGGAAGAAATACATATGTCGCATCCAATTGGTGTAATTGTCCATTTTACACGAAATGCATGTCCATTTCGTGAAATGAACATAATTTGGTATTATGCAAAACGCAAAATGGACATAATATATTGACTTTTAGTGCAATGGACAATTACACCAATTGGATGCGACATATACACCCGAAGTTTCTTTAAGAGACTAGATACACCGCCATCTTGTTGTTTTAAGCAGACGACAATTAGACAAATGAGTGTTACTCTATGGTGTTACTAAACTTGCAAAAAATAGCCTTACTATTATCGCTCAATTAAAATACAGTAAAGCACAAAATGCAATAAAAAGGATTGTTCTTTAAGTGCTCGCCTTATATAAATTTTGAAAAGGTCCTTCTATTTTTAAAGAACGTTCAAAATCGTTCATTTTTTTACTCCATCTTAAATCCTATAGAGCCAAAAAACTATCCCAAAAACATCTGAAGAACTCTCGTTAAAAACGGCTTAGAACAATAACAAAATAATTAACCCGTGCATACATCTATAGGCTTCACAATGTTTCTTTTTTATAAGCTTAGCACGTGAACTTATTCTTCTATTAATTATTATGTGACTTCAAACCTGGAGAAAAAACGTTAAAAAACCATTTTTACATTAACAACGCTCGCAGCGCCTACATTTGGAGAAATTTTGAATTAAACGCTATATGTAGGCTCTTAAAAGCCTACAGTGAAAAAACACTTACAATCGATGGATAGAAGTGGCTATATTTTAATAACGACTTTTTTTTTTTTTTTGATAAATATGCACTACCGAAAAAAAGAAGAGCAACTTTTGATCTACAATGGTGAGTAATTTGAGTCGTATACAATTAGTGGTCAAATTTTAGGGTACTATGAAACGTATTGTTAGTTGGAAATTTAGATCCTATAAAATGTATAAATGGAGGAGCATTTGTGGCCTATGGGATTTAAAATGATTTTAATATGAAATTATAAATAAATGATTTTAAAATGAAATTAAAAATAAAAAACTAATTATAAATTTTTACCAACTTATCACTAGATGAGCAATATTGTTATGTACATATTGCAATTTGAATTTTGAAAATAACAATTTTCGATGCAGAAAAGAAACATTTGCCTGAACCATGTATTTCTTAAAGGAATTTCTCTTTCTCATTTGCCTCAATGGCTTAGCTGTGGGGCGCCACTAAACGGCGAAAAGTGGAACTATAACTGTCATCTGCTAATATTCAAAATGGCGTACACATATAGGCGCTTAATGCAATGTATTACTGCATCTATTGATTACATACTATGAAATATTGGATCCTAATGAGTCACAATGACAATTCTGAGTCAATATTTGGCTCCATCTGCCCCACACTCACAGTGCAAAAATAAACACTATACTGTGCAAAAATACAATTACTTTGCAACATCATCTAGCTTGTAAATGATTACAAAAAAGTTAAAATTCCAAATCTATCTTCAGAACAAAAAAATTAACAGTAATTTTCTGACACCATTGGTCTAATATAAAAAAAACCGTTGATTCAATTTCAAAACTAAGTTTATTTTGTGTATTGATCCTACTAGAAATGCATGGTAACACAGTGGTGTGACGTGGAGCTTTTTTGTCGTCGTCACCACTGTCCTCCTTTCTATCGATATGAATAAACCACCAAAACGGACAACCTTGTGCTGCATGTTGTTATATGCCAGACACTATGACTAATTGGCGTCCTTCTCTGCACGTCTGCATGTCAAACACCATTATTACTTCATATATAAGAGACCAACTGATTTTTGACGTTGTAACCAAGGGTATTTATATAGGGTTTTTAAATTGGCACCATTTTGTAGTTATAGCCGAGTTGTCATTTTATCCGAGATCACTGTAACATACAAATAAAATCTTTAAAAAGTGCTTCTCTTAGTAATTTAGATAATTCTTTAGTTTAATTTTATAACTTCTTTTTTGAAATTTTTCTGGTTTTACTTTTAATTTTGTGATTATGACAAATTAGGCCTAATATTAGGTTTGGCCAACCTAACATTAGGCCTAATTTAAGCCAGTAAATTTCCTAATGCTAGTTATAGCAATCAACTACTTTTTATGTGTTTCTCATGGTCTATATAATCCTAATGTTGACGGTTTTGGGAATTTTCCGCTTGAGTAAATTTACATTATTTTGTACTTTCAGAGGTGATTCGTCAATCTTCTACCAAGTTACCTGGAAAACACATGGGTATAAACGTGGCCTCTCACTTTTAGAAGTGGACGCTCTGTCATGGTCCTGCATGTGCAGGTGAAGACTGTCCCGGGTGAGGATCCATATTATATAGTACAGTATTATCTACTATGTTTGACGATATTCTGTGAGTATTGGTGATTGTTATCAGTATTGATGCGATCAGTACCAGTATTTGATGTGATCCACAAGCGTATGTGTGATCTCTGAATGTGTTTACTTGTATTGTGATGGATAAGCAATGTGGCGTGCATTGTGAGATTCTTAAAAAGGCCATAATAGAATTACAAAACCCTTTCCCCCCTTTCCCTTGGTGGTGCTTGCCCTCTATACACTGCATTCCCCATTCCATGCAACTTTTCCTGTTTCCAACATTAAAAATCAACAAAGAGTGTCACTTTGATGACGAACAATCTCAACAGTATTCTACAACAGGACTTCATTATAGCTTTTGAAAGTTCGAAAGGTGTTTGCTGTCTTGGGTGTATTTTTGTGCAAGGAGACTATTTTCAAGTGGATCCCATTGAATGAGGTAATAGGCTAGTGACTTCTTAGAGCACCTGTCCTGTTCCTTTACTTGAATTTGAATAATTACTCTGCAAAGAGCCCAGAGAGCCTGTGGCAGAGAAATTATTCATTCCAAAACCAGGAAGAAATGCATTGCCCAAATAAACCACCCACTATAACAATTCATCATGCAAATATATTGTGTGGAATAGCAACATTAGTATATATGATTATGACCCTATACATTCTCTAAATCAAAACGTTCCCCATACATAACTTCCTCTGGAAGTAAATTCCATTGTAGAATAAGCCAAGGTACAAATGACCAAAATTATGAGTTTGTACTGTATGTGCAAAAATATCTCGTATTTTCTTAAGAGTTATATATATTATATATATAATATCCCAGGTCTGTGTATCTGTCTGTCTGTCTTTCTGTCTGAAATAACGCTGTACAACCATTGAAGCACATCGGAATTTATATAAATTTAAATAAATGAAGAAATGAACAGCTTTTTTTTTTCTCAAGGTCAACTATATGTTGCACCCTCCCCATCCAAGAACCCCATGATATTAAATTGGAGAGGGGGAAAGGTTGGATGGAAAGTGTAGAAGGGGGGGGCGAGAGAGAAACGTGGAGGGAGGAAAAGTGGGAGGGGGTGACTGAAATTGAAATGAAATTAGTAAAAAAAAAAAAACGACGCACATGCGCACACTAGAGAAAATGAAAAACACATTTTCTATAATAATAAAAAGGGGAGGGGATAATAGTAGCAAAATTAAACTACAGTTTATCACAGGCAATTGTGCCATAAAAACAATTAACCCTAATGGAACATTTTCCTTAAAACCATTTACCCTAATAGAACATTTGCCCTAAAACCACTTGCCCTAAAACCATTTGCCCTAGAACCATTTGCCCTAAAACTATTTGCCCTCAAGGAACACTTGCCCTAAAACCATTTACCCTAAAACTATTTACCCTAATAGAACATTTGCTCTAAAACATTTGCCCTAAAACTATTTGCCCTCAAAGAACACTTGCCCTAAAACCATTTGCCCTAAAACTATTTGCCCTCAAGGAACATATGCCCTAAAACCAATTACTGTATATTTAGACTACTCATTAGGGGAACATCTCTTTAGGGCAAATGTTTTTTAGGGCAAATGTCCCTTTAGGGCAAATGTCCTTTTAGGGCAATGTCCCTTTAGGGCAATGTCCCTTTAGGGCAAATGTCCCTTTAGGGCAAATGTCCCTTTAGGGCAAATGTCCCGTTAGGGCAAATGTCCCGTTAGGGCAAATGTCCCTTTAGGGCAAATGTCCCTTTAGGGCAAATGTCTCTTTAGGGCAAATGTCTCTTTAGGGCAAATGTCTCTTTAGGGCAAATGTCCCTTTAGGGCAAATCTCCCTTTAGGGCAAATCTCCCTTTAGGGCAATATCTCCCTTTAGGGCAATATCTCCCTTTAGGGCAATATCTCCCTTTAAGGCAAATGCCCCTTTAGGGCAAATGCCCCTTTAGGGCAAATGTCTTTTTAGGGCAAACGTCTTTTTAGGGCAAACATCTTTTTAGGGCAAACATCTTTTTAGGGCAAACATCTTTTTAGGGCAAACGTCTTTTTAGGGCAAACGTCCCTTTAGGGCAAACGTCCCTTTAGGGCAAACGTCCCTTTAGGGCAAACGTCCCTTTAGGGCAAACGTCCCTTTAGGGCAAACGTCCCTTTAAGGCAAACGTCCCTTTAGGGCAAACATCTCTTTAGGGCAAACGTCCCTTTAGGGCAAACGTCCCTTTAGGGCAAACGTCCCTTTAGGGCAAACGTCCCTTTAGGGCAAACGTCCCTTTAGGGCAAACGTCCCTTTAGGGCAAACGTCCCTTTAGGGCAATATCTCCCTTTAGGGCAATATCTCCCTTTAGGGCAATATCTCCCTTTAGGGCAAATGTTTCTTTAGGGCAAATGTTTCTTTAGGGTAAATTGTTTTAGGACAAAAACTTAATCAGATTTAAATTTAAATGAACTGCTTTTTTCTCATGGTCAACTTTATGTTGCACTCTCCCGATCCAAGAATCCAAACAATAGTAAGGACAGGCAAGTAAAGACAGTAAAATACAGTCGGTTTCCCCGCCTTTTTATGAGGGCCAGCAACTTTTAATTATTTTGTTATGTCGTCTGATGTCACATGCCCCGTTCTTTTCAATTTCCAATTGGTTGTTATTTGGTCTGACGTCACATGCCCCGTTCTTTTCAATTTCCAATTGGTTGATATTTGGTCTGACAGTCATAAAGGGGCGGGGCACACGACTGTATCTCCCTGTCTTCACATACCTGTAACAATATTAAGGTGCTTATAAAAAACACAAGTGGTCAAGGCGAATTGCTTCATGACAACCGGACAGTCACACAAAAAGAAACTAGATGCTCCCGTCATTTATGACGGGTTACCCCACTAGTATATATATATATATATATATATATATATATATATATATATATATATACATATATACACACATATACACACATATACACATATATACACACATATACACACATATATATATATATATATATATATATAATCATATATATACATATATATATATATAATCATATATATATATATATATATATGTATATATACATATATATATATATATATATACACATATATATATATATAATCATATATATATATATATATATATGTATATATACATATATATATATATATATATATATACACATATATATATATATACATATGCACATATATATATACATATACATATATATATATATGTATATATACATATATATATATATATATATATATATATATATACTAGTGGGGTAACCCGTCATAAATGACGGGAGCATCTAGTTTCTTTTTGTGTGACTGTCTGGTTGTCATGAAGCAATTCGCCTTGACCACTTGTGTTTTTAGGGCAAGTGTTCCTTGAGGGCAAATAGTTTTAGGGCAATGGTTTTAGGGCAAATGTTCTATTAGGGTAAATGGTTTTAAGGAAAATGTTCTATTAGGGTTAATTGTTTTTATGGCACAATTGCCTGTGATAAACTGTAGTTTAATTTTGCAACTATTATCCCCTCCCCTTTTTATATTTGAAATAGAAAATTTGTTTTTCATTTTCTCTGATGTGCGCATGCGCGTCGTTTTTTTTTTTTTTTTACTAATTTCATTTCAATTTCAGTTACCCCCTCCCACTTTTCCTCCCTCCACGGTTCTCTCTCGCCCCCCCCCTTCTACACTTTCCATCCAACCTTTCCCCCTCTCCAATTTAATATCATGGGGTTCTTGGATGGGAAGGGTGCAACATATTGTTGACCTTGAGAAAAAAAAAGCTGTTCATTTCTTCATTTATTTAAATTTATATAAATTCCGATGTGCTTCAATGGTTGTACAGCGTTATTTCAGACAGAAAGACAGACAGACAGACAGATACACAGACCTGGGATATTATATATATAATTGTGAGCTTTTGACATCAACCAATATTTTATTACCAACCTTTAGATGACATTTTCTACTTTTCGTTTCTTCTCTGAGCAGTATGACACCTGCACAGAGAAGATCCGAGCTGTAGAGAGAGCTGGATGGAGATAGATTGAAGTCACTCTTCTGCATGGGGGTGAAATCAATGCAGGAGAGTGGCGGCCATCTCTCTCTCTTCCGGTTGATGCTGATATACATCTTCTCCATCGGTATTCCGACTAGAGAAGATGTTGTAGCTGCTGAGAATCGTATAGCTCCTGCCCTATGAAACCTCCGGCCTTTGAAGAGAAGTTATTTACATAAACATAGAGACAACGCTACTTCTTATTACAACACTTTTATTCATTCCTTGTAAGAAGTACAGATACAAGGGTGAATAGTAAAATACTAACTGTAAATCCTCAGGCCCATGATTTGGAATGTATCGCAAAAACAGGCAAAGGAAAGAACTGAGGAACAAAGAGGAACATGGTCCTTTTATACCTTGGACCTGTGTACACCTGCGAGGTGTAACCAGGTCCAAGTGACCATGGTCCTTTACGTATCAATCCGCCACTTGGGCATGAGTCAGAAAGGTGAGTCAGAGAGGAGGGAGGGACGGTTGAGAGTTGTTTACCCCCCAGGCTATGGTTTTGGCGGGATCACGATTTACAGGGTGTTACATACCCTCCAACTTTGCTTGGAGTACGTCCTCGTACTCCAGCCAAGGGTGGAAGGTTTTCAAGTTACGCAGCGGGGAGACATGGGTGGCTGAGGACTTACCGTGTACAGAGGTGGTTATGGAAAGGCACTGGCACCGAAGTGTCAGCGCCCTTAAAAATTGGAAAAGGCTGAAAACATAAAACAAAGATAATTAATGCTCGCTGAGTGGCGAGCCGCTATTGAAATCTAAAAAGAAAAGAACAGTTGCAACGTATTTTATTTTTTATAAATTTTTCGATAATGCCACCCGGATGGGTGGCAACCACATGAGTACATGTGGCGCGCAGCTATCCCTGCTGCGGAGGGTGGGGAGGATCCTGGGTCCATGAACCGTACGGGGGGGTAATCCCGCCGGACCTGGCCTCATCGGTAGCTGGATGCGGCAGACAGCCATTGTCCCTGGTCGTCAGGTAGATCCCGGTGGAAGATATTGAAGATGTCCCGGTCCCCGATAATCTTACGGGAGGACCGCTTGTTGTACAGTGTAGCCCAAGCGGCGTCCCATAAGACGGCGATTCGGTAGCGAGGATCCGGTTCCGGAATGTAGTGGCGACTGGTACGGAACGTCTGTCCAGCTGGCAGTCTAAAGACGGAGTTGACGAAAGCTCCCAAAAGGGCTTCCGTGGCTTCATCGATGGCATCTCCGGCGAAACTGGTGGTTTCAACAATCCGTCTTCTTGGGAAGACGATGGTGATGAGGACACTTGTTAGGCGGGAGAGTCCCACGACATATCGCTCCCGGGGAGGGAGGTCCAGACGGGGAAACCCTTCCTCCAAAGAGAAGTGTCCTACGTAAAGGGTGTTGGCAGAGCGCACTTCGCGCTGCCAAGTGACCCACCGATTGTTGAGCAACCTCTCGCCGGAGGTGGCTGCACGGAACGGATGATCCAGCGGTAACCGCCCCAGAGTAGCCCCGGCATGGGGTACAGTGGGCGGTGCGGCTGGTCGGGCTGGTGTTGGAGCCGCAGGTTCCAAAGAAACTGATGCGCCCGTGATAGGCCTGGCATGGCGCAAGGCGGACCGGGCCATATCGCGGGCCCGCTGACGTAGTCGCTTCGATGCCGACTTCCTGCTCAGCGCCTCCAGTGGCTTGGCACTTCCTGGTGCATGGCCCAGTGCTTCCATGGGGTCACCTCCCTGTCGCATGACGTCTTGCAGAAGGTTTGTGATGGCCTTTTGTTTTTTCAAGAACGCGGCACGCTCTGCGGAAGGTGGCGGCATCAAAGGTGTGGGCGTAGGTTGTCCAGAAGGGCGGCCCGGAGGTGGCGGAGGAGGAGAGCGACGCGGGACCCAAGTAGGAGGGCCCCGAGTTTCATAGCGATGGTCGCGGTCCAGTTGGACTCGGTGATCCTGTAGGTCTTGCCTGACCCTTGGGTCGAAGTTATTACGCGGCGGAGGGCCGCGTCCAGAGGAACCACGTTGTTCCTGCTGACTTCTTCCGTCGGGTCGGCGTCGGGGCGAAAGATGGGAACCACGTGGCGAAGAGCGACGTGGTTGTGGCCGTTGAAGAGAGTCTCGAGGAGAGTGGTGGCCCCTGTAGGACTGTTGAGGCTCCTTGGGGCGAGCCCCAGTGGGAACCTGAACACGAACAGGTTGGGGAACCACCACTATGGAAGGTAGCTTTGGAGTCGGAGTTGGTGTGGCGGCCTCGCTGCGTGGAGGCGTGGCACATCGGGAGGTTGGTGGTGACGATAATGGTGTATGAGGAGGAGGCGGCGGAGTGATTGACGGCACCGGTGAGCAGTGTTGGAAAGGCTCTGGTGGCGTTATGGGTGGAGAAGGAGATGTGGAGAGGCCAGTTGTCAGGGTTGCTGGCGAGTTTGAGGATGGAGGTGATGACGTGGCCGATGACGTAACTCGGGCGGCTTCTTGGAGTCGGGCCTCGATTCGCAGGAGCTCCTCCTTCGGGAGTTGCGCCGTACACGGTAAGCCCAGCTCGACAAGGCGGGCGCAAACCGCACGGAGGTACGCCAGATTGTCCTCCCCTTCCTTTTTATCTCTGGCTGCCTGGCGAAGGGCAGCCTCCCTCTGCATCTCCAAGTGGAGGTCTTCGAGGGGGGAGGGCACAGATCCACCTCCCCCACGCTTCCCTCTTGCTTCGGCTCCACCCGGAATGGGTTGACCAGGCGCGATGCTATCGCGGAACGCCTGGTTAACCCCCCATGCCATTGTATTAATATCGATGCGGTCTTCCCGCTCCTCCCAGTAGTGTTTTGATGTCGTGACGTCGAAGGGGACGATGCTGCTTGGAGCAGCAGGCTTCCCTTCGCGCCCGACATTGGCAGGTCGCTTGAAGCTTGCTTTTAGGCGCTTCTCCCCACGCCGGTGAAAATTCTCCGGTTCGGAGGAGGTGCGGCGCCTATCTATTGTGTTTGGCGACTCTCTTCTTGTTATTGGCGCACTGGCGGCGCCCGCCCTTTGTAGCTGGCAGGTAGATTGAGAGAGGGGTTCAGCGGTCCCCGCCGTTCCACTCTCCGTCTCATCTTCACTAGAAGAGGCAGACATCATTCTGCCTCCTCTCCATGAGCCTCTACCTGGCATATTTCTTAAGAGTTAGAAAGTTCTTACTTTTTCAAGAGTCCCGCTGCTGGTGGTTACTTCCAAATAATAACAGAAATCGGTCCCCGATCACTCTGTTATTATTTCAAGAGGTCCAAAGAGTTCTGAAGGCCTGATGCACTGCACGTGAGTTCAAAGGCTTGAAGGTGGTACTCAAGCTTTGGATTGACAACAAAACTGAAGAAGTTCGAAATTAAAATTTGGAACTTGGCACAGAAGTAGATTGAAGATTTGATGATTGAAGAAGATCGAGCATAAAGAGATGAACAAAAACGAGTGCTTCTTTGAAGAGAGCAAATCGAGTGGTAATTGACCAAGTTTGGTCACTTTCTTATTTAATTTTAAAAGTTAGAAGGGCCGGCCCCTTTTAGAATAAGACACCTTACTCTAATTGGTTTCTTCACGACTTTATTTATTGGGGGTGGGGGTTGTCCCACCGATATTAGATGTGAGAGGTGTTGATCTAATTCTTATCAGAGTCGGTCCTGTTTATTATTTTTAGATAAACAAAAGGACTAAGGAATCTCGAGGGGGAAGGGCCGTTATTTTATTTCACACCGAGGTGTGAAGTTGCCCATTAACTTTCTCCCCTTCTTTTCCTTAATGCCTTCTTTGGAAAGAATAGGTCAGCAAGGTTACTAATGTACCTTGCTGTTTGTTATTATTTTTAGGGGGGAGTGGGGCAGGAGTTGGTGTCCCACAATTCGATCTTAATTGAGAGGGTGACAGGTTCTTCAATTTTATTTTTTTTAATTGAAGGTGTCCGCTCTCACAAAATCTTCAAAACTGATTTTCTTCCTTTTTTTATTTGTTTATGGCCAGCAGTTTTTGTTGTTCGTTTTTTTCTTTGAAGTCCCAGTGCATTGGTCTGGCCCCCAGAGCAATTGTCTCTTTGAAGTTTCTATCCTTCTACTGTCAACAGCATGGTCAATGACGTTCGTCCATAATAAAGGGGAGCACGGTGTTTTTCTTTTGCTGACCCTTTTATGGCTCTTGATTTTTCTTCTGAACGTCCTTGACTAGCCTTCGGCGTTTTTCCCAGGTGTACCACGTGGTTGACAGTTGTTTGTGAAGGCCACGTGGTTCCGGTGTAGTTTATTGCATGTTTGAAATGGTTGCCAATATGTAAATATTGGCGGCCATTTTGAAAAGTTTAGAAGTGTTTCAAAAATTAAAGTTGTATGAATTTTGTAGAGTTTTGGGAGTTATTTGAGAGTGTTTAGAGGGGTTGTTGATGCTGTGGGGTTGTTTATTCGTTGGGGGGTTCCTTTTATCCCCTCCCCCACCTCTTGACAACTGTCCTCAGTTGTTTTTCAACACAACAATTCTCAAATTCCTCCCGCTCTTCTATTGTTGATATTTGATGGTTGCTGGTGTTTATTTCCATAGTCATGAAATAAACACTGGTGAATTATTGTTTTATTTTCGTCGCGTTTGGTTTCTTGACAGCGTGGGTGGCCGTTGCTTTCGTCGTCACTTACGGGGTGGAGTTTCGAGGTTTTCCTTAGAGGTGCTGGCAGATTTGCCAGGGGCCTCTACGGAAGTTTCTCCCAGAGCCCATCCGATGTGTGCTTCGATGCATTTTTGTCGGAGTGTGGATTCGAAGAGGTCGTCCTCCACGTATACTTTGTTTGTTGTCATGGACACAGCTAAGTGCAGAGCCCGGCCTAGATCTCGTCCTAAGATGGCTTCGTGCCGGCCGGTAATCACTAGTAAGTGCCCTCGCACAGCGTGGGGGCCCAGCTGGACCGTCGCGGCGAGTCGCCCCACCACGGTGATCCTTTGGCCTCCCACACCCTGAATGTTGGGTGGGATTAACACAGGCTCGATTTCGAACTTGTGTTCCTGCGCGAGTTCAATGGTGATAACGCTGCCCGTAGCTCCGGTGTCCGCGAGCATCCGTATACTCTTTCCGTTGATCGTGACGGCGATGCGCGGGTTCTTGTCGCTGGCATCATAGTCTCCGACTTCTTGAGGTGAACAGCTGCTTACCAGCTGCTCATACACCGTTGTCATTAGTCTTCGGCAGCAGGAGTGGCCCTTCGTCGGCGATTGGGTTCCGGGAGCCATGATGGCTATTGTTTTATTTTCACGGCACCCAATCTCCTTGACGGATTGTTTAAGGACGTCGAGCGTGTCCTGCCAAACGATTAGATCGTCCGGGGTCCATTTATGTGCAGGAGCCCGGTCGAGCACCTTGACTGGTATATCCTCAGAGTCGTCAGAACTGTCGTTGTCGGGTTTATCAGGAGTAGGCGCTCCGGCGGCTGAGTCTGCTGCTGGAAGAGGAATCCGGCGGATTTGTCCCGCCACTCTTATTAGAGCAAACTCAACGCCGTCTTCGGTGATGATATCCGTTTCAGGCACCTCTCCTTTGATGTCATAGTCGGTAACCGGCTCTCCAAACTGCTTGATTGCAACCTTCTTCTTTGGTTGCCGACACTCACGGACGAAATGCCCCAATTTGCCACAATTATAACACGTCGACTTACTCTTGTCGAACGTGCGAGTGGTCTCTGGTTGGGTGTCCGCTGCAGAGTGTCGGTTTGAATTGGTGGCAGCAGTCTGACTAGGCTTTTTATCATGCCTAGACCGGTGTGTTTTGTCTTTAGGGCTGGCGGCTGCCGCCGGCTCCTGGTCGGTCTTCGATGCTCCTTTACCCGACTGTGAATCAGCTGCGGGTTTTGGTTCCGTCGGCCATTTATCCAAGGACAGCAAGACCACCTCCATATTGAGGACGGCGTTTGCGAAGTCCTTGAACGACGTCGTAGATGCGTGGTGCGCGGCATTCTGTATGGTGGGATGTAGAGCGCGGCGCAACTGGCTTATACGCAGCTGATCGTCAAGTTGCGGGTAAACTCGGTCGCCGAGTATCATAAACTCCCAGATGAAAGCTTGTGTACTCTCACCTTCCTTCTGGAGCATCTCTGTATACTTTTTCTCCAAGATGGCCAGTTCGTTCGGCTTTCCGAACGTATCTACCATCTGTACTCTCAGTGCTGGCCAAGGAATGTCCTGAAGCTCATACCTCAGTTTACTCAGCCACGTACGGGCGGCCCCAGTGAAACACCCCGTGATGTATTCCTCCTTGTGGTGGTCTTTCCAACCGTACAGGTGTGCCACTTCCTCGAATTCTTCCAGGAAGGGACGAAAACCTGTCAATCCGTTGAATTTTTGGATTGAGTCGGCTGGGTGGCGACCGCTGTATTTCTTATTGAATTCTTCCACGGAGGGTTCTCTGGGGGTTGGTCGATAGATGCCATCCTGGACGTTTGACATTCCAGCCGGCATCAGACCTACCCCTTGCGGTGGAAAACGTGGCGCGTAAACTGAAGTGCCTTGTGTCGCTCCTTGGCTAGGCTGTTGCTCCGGGGGTGTCGAGCGGCGACCGCTACGTGCAACCCGGACAAGCGAGTGAGGAGAATCAGCACGTGTCGTGATCGGTATTTCCGCACGCTCATCTCTGTGACGCGGATCATCTGACTGCCCTTGTTGTTGCCAGTCAGGGTTACGCGGTAGATGACGTGTGTGCGGTGTGTAATGTCTTTCGTAACGATCGTGACGCTCTCTGTAGCCAACATAGGGGGCTGAAGAGGCGTCCGAGTCATCGTCGCGAAGTCGGTGTGTGCGTGTTGTCCGCCGTGGTGTAGTCGGTCGATTCGGTGTGAATCGGTCGTCTATGAACTGAGACATACGAGTCGAGAGTGCAGCCACTTGTTGTGACAGGTGGTCAAACTCGGCCCCAGTCGGCCGCGGCGGTGGTGTCACATCAGTAGTCACGGGTACTTCCAACAGATCTTCGTGCGAACCCTGGTGATCAGACAGGGACCCCGTATTGTCGTGTGAGGTAGCCATGATTAATGAAGTGGCTTGTGTAATGTGAATGTGCGGTGACGAACGAGTCCGGCGAAGTCCAAGTCGTTGTGTGCAGCTCCGAGGGTTCTCGAGTACACTCTGAGCTATACTTTCGGGTTCCAGTATGATGGGACTCGTTCAGTTCGTGAAGTTGTAGGTCGGTGATGTCACTGCGCGTTGGCAATTTAGTGCTTGTCGGCAACCGACACTATCGTACTCTTATACACTGAGTAACGATAGATTACCTAAGCTTGTGACGTGTATAACGAAGTGGCCGTTCACTCCGTTAGTGTGGTGATGGTTGTGTCGGGTTGATCGTGTTCTCAGTTGGGCGTGTGATGAGTTTTGGTTCCCAACTGGTGTGGCGTCGTGAGTTCTTTATTGAGCGTCAGATTTTGGAAGGATCTCTCTCGACACGTGGTATTTGGCGACCACGTGGAGGTTACGAGAATTCCAAAAACCTCAATAAAGAAACAGCAGATGTACAATACAACCTCGAGCGTGGTACACCACCCAATCAAGATTGCACTGCGGAAAGTGAATTAGAAATGGAAGTGTATTGCAGTTGCCTGAAGAAGAGGAAAGCAATACGAAGAGTAAAGCTAGAGCGCGGTGCCCGCACTTTTAGTTTTACTTAGAAACAAGAATGAAGAGTGTGTGTGTGAAGAACACACAAAGAACAAAAAGTTCAAGATGGCTGAACTTTTTAAATGCACAAACAAAGGAGAAGTTCAAGATGGCTGAACTCTCCAAAGAAGCAAGAAAAGAAAGCTGTTTTACTTTGAAAGTTTAAAACTTAGGTGCGGTGCCCGCACATCAAAAGTTTCAATTTAGTTTTATTAAAACAGTAAAACAGTGTAGAAATTGAAGTGTGTTCAACAAGATAAATACTTGGTGAACCAGAAGAAATGTTCAGACTGGAGAAATTTTGAGTCCTCACTGCTGGATGGCTCTGGATGAAAAGACAGAGTCAGTGCCCAGTGAGGGACTATATTGAGTAGAATGAAGAAGTCCGTAGGTGGCGCTGAGGTGGCCACTTCCGGTTCAGTTTATTGCAATGTCCAAAAATTGATGATTGAAAAGTTCCTCCGGGGCACGTTTTTATGGTGGCCAGGAGAAAGACACAAAAAGAGAGAAAATTCAAAGAAAAAGAGAAGTTTTCTCTAACAAGAGGAACTCCGCCAGGGGGCGCGTGAGTGCAACCCTCTGGAAGAGAAGAGAAGAGAAGAGAACACAAAAAGATGAGAGAAGGTACAACAATGAGTCACATGGAGCGAAAAACCGCTCCGTTGGCGCTTTTTGAAGAGTGTCCGGTCGATCCAAGATGGCGGCCGGGCTTCAGTGCTGTCCAATGGAGAAAGTTCATGTGATGATGCATTGAGGTGATGATGATGAAGAAATTGAAGAACATGACTTGGGACATAGAGGGTCCCAAGGGAAACACAAGTGTAAAAACAAAGAACAAAGAAAAGGGGGGACAAGAAAGTCCCACGTGGCTAGAAAAAGTGTGTTTTAAGCTTGTAAGCCCCCTAACAATGAAATAGAGCTAGGGAGAATCTTGCTTGAAAATTAAAGATGAAGAGTGAAGATAATAGGACATTTTAAAAGACACACACGTCCTTTAAAAGCCTATTAATAGATGAATAGATTAGTAGATGAGATTTGTTTGCTCATCTCATAATGAGACTGCAAACTCCTCTCGGAGAGTAAGAAGAATTTGTTTAAAGTGTTGCCCACGTGGTGTGGGTTTCACTTTGAAAATTAAAGAAGAGTGAAGGTGACAGTGGGTGATTGTAATGGAAACATGAAATACAAAAACACGGACGGAAACACGTGTGTCCAAACGGTTGTCCACTTTCCGAGTGCTAAGCGGTCAGCAGACAAAAGTTCGTTCCCACGTGTCTCTAAGGACAGGACACAGAATCGCGCGGTCGACACGTGGTGTGTGTAGCCACAAGTCTCTTTCGCGATTCCACAAAAACGGTACCATGCGGTTGGCTTTGACGTGATCGAGGGCCTCCATACATGATCCCAACATAAAAAGGCGCCACGCGGTTGGCTTTGACGCTATCGAGGGCCTCCATACGTGGTTCCAACACAAAGGACGCCGCGCGGTTGGCTTTGACGTGATCGAGGGCCTCCATACGCGGTTTTACAAAGGCGCCACGTGGTCGACTTTGACGCTATCGAGGGTCTCCACACGTGATTCCAACACAAAGGACGCCGCGCGGTTGACTTTGACGTGATCGAGGGTCTCCATACGCGGTTTTACAGACAGGCG